>JAZGTK010006227.1:0-21124 GCA_036877625.1 Ambastaia sidthimunki
TGGAGCGGTGCAGTGTGTGAACAGAGGGAGAGAGAGTCTCACAGTGAGGGTATTCATATACTCCTAGTATTGACAAAAGAGAGAGAGGGAGGAGGAGGGAAAGTGAGCAAGAAAGAGGCACGGGTGGTCAAGCTGAGATTGTGAAGGCTTAAACATCAAACATTCATATTACTGTTATGAATGACTAATAAGAAAAGTAGGTGTGAATTAAGCCCAGTTTGGTTACGGAGGCGTGATAATCCATCTATTCCAATACCCTGCTTAGTAACTTGTAGGCTGTTGGGATATGTAGTACCTCTCAGAAGTTTATATTTAAGTTTGTGTTCTTCTGTTTTGCCCTCAAAAGCCTTACCTTCCTCATCGTACTTCTCATTTTCTCTTCTCATCTCCATTCTGCTCCTCCATTTTCTCAAGCACCCTATTTCCCCCCCTCCATTCCAGCCAAACTGACCAATCTTGTTGCTGTGGACACCGGTTAGCACCTATGCCTCTCCCTCTCCTTTTCATCATGCCGAGCCGGCTTTCAGGATTCCTAGAGTTTCAGATGAGGCACTGCGTCCCTCACAGGCCCCTTAGCAGGGCCCTCTCCTTCATTTCGGGTGGCCCGGTTCACCGTGTCCTCAGACAACCCGAGCTCAGCACAGGAAAGGGGCCTCAATCTGGGGGAGGCCCACCTCAGCTTGGGTTCTACAGCTCTACCACTTTCCCCAGAATGTAGTTAGGGCTTCTGACGGTAACACAGCTGTACCGAGAAATGATGAGACAAGTTTATGGGATTTTCTCAAGTTAAAATGATTACATCTCTGCAGTGTGACTAGGTTATTATACAAACTCAATAGTTTAGGAAA
This sequence comes from Ambastaia sidthimunki, assembly GCA_036877625.1. Classification (NCBI taxonomy): domain Eukaryota; kingdom Metazoa; phylum Chordata; class Actinopteri; order Cypriniformes; family Botiidae; genus Ambastaia; species Ambastaia sidthimunki. The sequence continues at coordinate 849 of JAZGTK010006227.1, forward strand.
AAAATACAGATGAACATTTTTAACCCATAATGCACATTTTCAGGCAAACTTCTATCAGGTGCATTTGTTTGTTAATGTAAAATTTAAATATTTAAAATAGTAATATTAAATTATGTATTATTAATAATCATAATGTAAATGTTAAAATGTTTTTAGCAAACTCACATTCCTGTCCGGCTGCATTCTAGTAAAGAACTCCCACTTTTCACAACCAAGTTAATTCCTGATGGATAAAATATTGACATAATGACATATAAATATTGACATAGCCATTAACTGACAGAGTGCATTTGCAAATCCTACGAAACAGAGGTCTTGCGTGTCTTTATGTGTGAAAATGTCCGTGTTTGAAGGAGTTGAAGATGAGAAAGCCAGATGGGCGATCGGTTGTCTTGTTGCATCATGATTGTACCAGACCAGCAGTCACGTGACGAATTAGCTTCTGTTTAATTGGAAGAGAAAGATCAAAATGCAACGTTAAACTAAATTAAGTGCCCTGTGGGACGTGTTGAACGTGTTTTGAACCGAACGCCATGTGGTGTCACCGCGGGCAGACGCACAGAAACCACTTCACGCTCGTGACTCTGCAAATTAAACAATCGAACAAATTCCAAACTTCCCAATTAGTAAAGTGCTATGATAGGCTCATTTTTTATGAGTGTGCGTACAGCGTGTGGGTCTGTGTCTATGCAACATGGTGCTCAGTATTCCGACCACACTGCAGACAGTCTCAGCAGCATAATGGGAGGTTGACTGTTGGGGGTGGAGGAGGGGGCAGTGAATAAGGGATGGAGGAGGGAGGGGGTAACGGACGTGGCGGTGCTCCAGAATCAATTGGCGGTGTAATGAGATGGCACGATGCCAGGTAACCATGGCGCTGCCCCCACCACTCTCCTCCGGAGTAAATTAAAGAGGAAAGGAGCGAGAGAGACAGAGAAAGCTTGGAGAGAAAGTGAGTTTGTTTCTAAGTGACACAGAGATAGAAGGATGAGACAAAGACAGACAAAGAGAGGAAGAGAGATAGAGAGAGAGGGCTCTGAAACAGGGTAGTTACAGGAGAGAAGGAAAGAAATGGTAGGACAAAACAGAAATCAAGTGAGTAAAAATCAAAGAAAGAGAGAGAGGCACTTACCTTTGACAATAAGCATTCCTAAACTCTTTACCTCTTCAGCCTGAGCTGAACTCAAGTCTCTGCTCCAAAGCGAGAGGGGAGAAGCGAGGCCAAAGTTTGAGGCCACAGGGGCTTTTATATTATTATTAAAACTTACTGAGACATCTTTTTTATGGCCTTTGGAAAAGAACTGGCATGAGATGAATTAGTAGATTGTATCCCCTTGAGTCCAGGCAACCACCTACTCAGCTTTCTCTCTCTCTTTTTTTCTCTCTCTCTCAATCTTTTTCTTGTGTTTTTATTTCAATCCAGGCTGGGTAATTTTTTTGTTAAAGCGCAGGTTAAATGTAAAATCATCATAATCACTTTAATAATTATGCAGTGGCAAAGTCTGTGCAAATAATGGCAAAAGTATAAAAGAATATTGAATAAAAGCAAAATGTGGAAGAAACTGGCAGCAGCTTTGACTGCTGAAGCCTAAAGACTTGATTCAGAAATTAGAATTCAGAAGTTTTAGAATTTAATGAACGTAACAAAATTGAGTTTACCATTAACTGTGTGATTTCAAAGATAAATGTTGAATGTACAGTCTTTTAAATATTCGCATCAGTACATAACTCCTTGCTACTTGTTGCTTTGGCACACGCCATATATCTAAACAGCCCTCCTTACATCCACCCCTCCTGAACTTCTGGTTGGATGAGAGGCATCAGTCACTTTGATTTCACTGAGACGGTATGTATTTCTTCATCAGCCTCTCTCTCCTGCGGAGGGGCTGAGATGTGTTAATACTGTGTAGTTGGCCGAGTTGCTTCACTGATTAGGAAGCGTGTGTGACGGTTACTGCAGATGAATTGAAATTAAAGCTTGGTTAATATCGTAATTAGCCCCAACCCCCTCGTTTCTTTCTGGTCCAACCTTACCCTCTTAAACAGGTTTTCTGTCTTTGTCTCCAACTTTTTTTCTGTCTTTTTGGCCACCTGCCTGCTTCAGTCTAAAGGATATGTAGCTATTTATGCCATTTTGGACGATTTTATTCATGCATGTTGTTTCTCACAGCATAAATATAATAAATATTGGGTAATACAGCATTCCAAGGGTTTTACAAGATAATTTTAACATTGGAAAATTAATACAACTTTTAATGGTCATGGAAAGTTTTAGAAATGTTAAGTAATTTAAATTTTAAACCAAACCACCAACCAATTATATGAAATTATTATTTATAAACTATAATTAAAAATGCTGTTCTTTTAGCAGTCTTTTTTAAATTAGATTTTTATAATCCTTTTTGAAAGCACGGTAATGCAAATGACTGGAAAAGTCATGGACATTCATTGGTCAAAAGGTACGGGAACCCTTGTAATAATGATCCGCTATTGTATTACAGTATATACCGGATAGGCAGATGTGAAGTGAGAGTCTAATGTGAACAGAAAAGAGTTAAACAGAAGTAACGATAAGAGGAAGTTTCACGCTCTGCAGTGCTGATCGCAAATTCAGTTAAAACTGCCACCCTGCTGTTTTTTATGGAATATTTTTTATAGTTTATTTCAGAAGGTAATAATATGAGGTTATCGGGGTCTAATGTCAATGCTGCATCATCTTGACTGCTGATCCAATCTTTTGTTAGTTACACAGTATTACAGTGCACCACTGCTATGAAATGTACCTGCCATTCATCGACCAATGATAGTGTTCAGGTACTGAAATGACAACGCAATAGGATTAGTGGTTCATGACACTAAGCCGCCGCTGGACTGACACTGTTTTGACTTTACTTTCATAAAATAATGGAATCTCTGAATCGCCTGCCATTGACTATGGTTTTGTGGCAATGCATTCTGGGAATGGGACACGGTGACAACACAGTTTAGGTAGATTAATAGTGAGGACTGGAGTGTGGGTGCCGCAGTAGCACATGAGGAGAATATCAGACAGAGACACGAAACAGGCAGGAAGAAAAGAAAAGCAGAGGATGCATCTTTTTCAACCATCTTCAGAAAAGTTTAGATATATGATGTAGTTGTAGATGACTTTAATCACACTATTTATGGAGGTGTATTAAACACTAAAGTGTGATTTGCAGATAAGCAGGAAAAAATAAGAATTCTACGAGCTATGATGCATCTTGATGCATTTTTTACTATAAATGTCATAGATACAAAAACTACAAAAACTTTTCTGAGAGCAGATTCTTGCTAAGTTTTTGATTGTATTAATTTTAGTGGACAATGCTATATTTGATGTGCTGAATACCAAGTATGATCTCTTCAGCCAGGTTCATGTGGCTGTGGCTTTGGATCCAAAATAGGATCCAAATAAAATTACAATAATAAAAAATAATATAGTCTTTAGCCTATGTAGTTAATTCACTTTCTTTTGGTGAGATTTTATTGGCAGGCTTTTATTTGCCTGAAACCACAGAGACAGAATTGCCTTAGTTTCAATGCTGTGTCTTGATAGATGTTATGGAAACTTAACTCTTTATTGGACTAAAGATAAATTTATATACTTAGCTATTTTATTCATTTAAAAACAAAAACATCAAGAGTTATTTTAGGGGTTTTAATTGCTCTTAAGTAAACATCTGTTTATTGTGTAAAAATATGTAATTAAAGCCAGAGCACTTTGTTTTATGAATACATAATTAAAATGTAAAGTTATTTCCTATTTAATAGTTTCATTTTTTCTCTGCCTTACTGTCAATTGCTTGAATTTATTGCCTCTTAATATAAATGAAAAATAATTAATTAAATAAAATAAATTCACCTAGAATGCTTAAATACCTGTTTAAGCAAACAGATGTGTCTGTGACCGACAGAGATATAAACAGATGCAGAGACTGAGGGCAAGACAGGCCGACTGCATGAAAGTTTCTACCTCCTCAAATAACAGATGCATGTCATTTGCTTGCTGACTAGTGAGTCCGTTGACGAGACCCAGAAGGTTTTATTGAAAGAGGTCATTGCAGTTGCTTATCATTGAGCAATTTCATCATTGTTGTTCTTTATCGCTTAGTCTGCGTCTCTATTCCTTACTGTGTTTGTGCTGAGTGTGTGTTTTTTTAAATTGCTCTCTTCTGACCTCAGAGGATTTGACTCCTCAGAACCTCTGCCAGGTCTCTTTCTTTGAAAACCAATAAGACCTCACCGGCATGTCACCATAAACAGGCCGAGCCACTGAGCACAACACAACATTGTTCTTCCTGTTGGAGTTGATAATGCCCTATAGAGTGATTATAGGCGGTTGCTCTTAAGAACGTCTCAGACCTGCCCTCTTGTTGGAATCTATACACCTTTAAAGCTCTGCTTTACTAAAAGGAGCATTTCAATGGTGTGCACAGTGTGTTCTGTTAGTGAGAATGCTAGAGAAGATTGTTTTAAAATTATTTCATAGCGTTCTTTTCTAAACCTGTCTGTTTTTTTAAACAGGTATAGCTAGATGTTTTAAGAAGAGCTTAATTTAATGTGCTGTAAATAACTATTCGTGGTCTGTAAAAATGTTTATGTGTGGTGGAAAAATAGGGTTTAAACTCCTGACTTTTTTGCACTTTTTACACTTGCATTTATTTGTTTAGACTGTTTTTACCAGCACCCGTAGCACCTTCAATTCTAACTCTCCCTCTGAAGAAACGTTAGAAAGAAGCAGTATTTTTAATTTTTAAAATGGCCATTAATATTTAATGTGTTTTTAATTAAATTTTCTCGCTTTTTGTGTGACTAGTTTCTTAGACATAAAATTTAATTACTGTAGGCTGCAAAGTAAGTTGCTAAGCCTAAGTGTGTGTGTGTGTGTGTGTGTGTGTGAGAGAGAGAGAGAGAGAGAGAGAGAGAGAGAACATGATATGAGGTTGATGGTCGATAAGACCTACAGAGATTATGATCTTTGTTTGGCTACTTTATGATTAAAATGTGTTTTCGGTTTATATTCAATTAATTGATGCTTTATATATCTCATATAGTATTTGTATGTCTTTGTTCCTCTTTTTCTAAACTTATGAACATTTTGTTAGGAAAAAAAAGTAATTTTCTTTCTCCGTTTCCATCTGTCTCTTCTCACCCTTTGTTTCCCTGTGTTGGGAGCCAGCAGTGGTGGACACTATCCTAATGCCCTCTTTGTTCACCCTTATGTTGGAGGCCCACTCGTAAAGCTTGGCATGGGTGAGAGGGCGAGGGGGTTGGTGGTTGGAGAGGAGAAGAGCGGGCACAGGGCAAACAAGGGGCAGACAAGGGGGCTTGGCAGACCCGTGAAAGTCAAATCTTCTCATTTAGATTCAAGAGGAGCAGGATGTGAAAGAGACTCCAAAAAGCCTCTTTGTACCCCCTCATCCTCCATGAAAGCTTCCAAAGATAATTTCATTATGTTATAGCTGTGTACGAGCAGATGTTAACCTAACACGTTGAATTTTTTGGCTTCCCTTTTATAATTATTTACAAATGCGTTTTATTATTGGTATTATGAGGCAAGCAAGCACAGCAAGTTTATTCCCGAGTATGATCCAAATAAAAGCTGACATGTTCATTATTATTTATGTGACATTTTAGAATGTATGAATATAACTATTATAGCCCTGATTGTTAGGCCTGTTGATACAATTCACATATCAAGCATATATTCACATATCAAGCAATTTGAAAAGCGGGGAACATATATGATGTTGCACCAAATGTTGGCTGCAGAATGTGCGCCCCTCAAATTATTCCCCTCCTACTATGTTGCAATCCATGGAAGCCATATTAAAATTTCACAAACCATTCCACATGAAACAAATCTCCATGTTGAGCGATTCTGACATTTCAGGGGGCAGATGCAGGTTCAGTTATGCAAAACATTCATGGTGCCATCATAAAAGGCGTACAAAATGAGCTTTATTATTTATAAGGCAAAGGACGAAAATAAAAAAATTTTAGGTTAATGATGAATAATGCAGGTGAAAAGGGTCTTTGTGACGGTGAGGTAATAGTACTCAAATATGTTTCGCTGTCTGGGGAGCGGCAAAACGCCAGCCAGACTGTGACCAACTGACACACTGACTCACACAAACACACACACAAACACACACATAGACAGAGGGAGCATTGGAGAGGCTGTGCCAATGTCTGAATTAGGCAGCCATGTAAACAAGCAAATAGATATGGAGACCATGACAAGGAGAGAGACAGGCACAGACAGAAAGAGAGACAGATGGATAGACAGACACAGAGACAAAATGCTATTAATTGCATCCGATTAGCATGACGGGCACAGCGCCCCATTTGCGGCAGGCAGCGTGTTTGATCAGCAGGCATTACAAAAATATTTTTGCGCTGTGTCGTAATGCCGGTCCAAGGGAGTTTGTGTCCCAAAAGAAAGACACGGGAATCTAGGCAGTGTTCAGACCGCTGCCTGTCATATTTTCAGAACAGGACAGCGAGCTGTGCTCTCTCTACCTACCGCGCTGCTCTCTCTCTTTCATTCCTCTCTTGCTTGTAACTTTCTGCCATTTAGATGAGGTTGAAAAAAGTGTATTCTGTATCTCTTTTGCTCTCTCACTACGTGGCGTGGATTGGATGCTGACTATAGGGAAGGAGGGAGGAGTAGACAAGTGAGGGAGAGAGCACGCTGCTTGCGTAGAAGGAGAGATGGCATATTTGCAGAAAGAGACATGTGGTGTGAAAGCAGTCCTTTTCAATCTTCACTCTTTAGAGTTCTTTTTCAAAATCGTCTTTTAAGCTTCTATTATTTTCTGTATTGCGCTCTACCCCTCTCTTCCTGTAGCTGCCGCTGTCCGTCACAAACTTTTGCTATTTTTTGTTTTGCACCGCTTTAATCGCTTTATTTCATTGCTTTTCTCAGTTTGTTTCTGTTTTTTTTTTAATCGCCCATCAGTTAGTTTGTGCATAGGAGTTAAAGACAAAGGGAAACGTCCACATTTTGGCACCACTAAGGGGAGTCAGAACTGCAGCCAAGGACCCTGCTGAGATCCAAAAAACCCCAGCACAGCGAAGCGCCAAAAAAAAAGAAAAAAGAAAACACCACCCTTTCCTTTGCATGGTCACAAATTCCACTCTCCCTGTAGTCAGGGCAGTTCTGCAGCTCCTTCTCGACCACATCTCACCGCATTCGACCTTTACGCCTTCTCTTCTCCCTCATCCACGGAACCTTTTCTGACCCATTTTTGAGGGTTGCCTTTTTTTCCACGTTAAATATGGACAGGACCGGCCACACAGGAGGGCGAAATAGGGGACAGGTTTTATTGTGTGTTGTCTGCCGATGACTTGGCGATTTCCTCTGGTTGAACTAGGGACGGCGTTTTTGGCGTCTTTCGAGGTTGTAGGTGCTGTGTGTTCTTTCATTCATGCCGGGACGTGTCTGTGTATTAATGTTTGTGTTGTGTGAATGAACGCTTTTGAACTTCCTTCTAACGTGTTTCTGTCTTTCTCTCCTGCTCCAGATATTTTTTGGCCAGTGGAATTGGCCTAGTCTGAACCCTAAGCCTGACTCCATATTGCTGCCAGGTGTAGGCTGACTCTGGTATGGACAGTGAACTGGTCAGCACCATAAACAGACTTTCTCCACCGGTACGCTATTTTCCTGGCCTTTATCGTCGTCTTCTTCTTTCCGTTCTTTTAAGTCCTTTATCAGTTACAACTTTCTCTAAATATTTTTAAACGCATTGTGTCCCTGGGTTTTGTGTTTTCGCTTGTTTGCCGTAATAGCTGTTGTCATTACTGTAAAAAAAAAGCAAAATATATAACTGTCACATATCCACATTTGTCCAAATATCGTTTTTACTTTTTCACATTTTTTTTTTACAAATGGTAAACTTCATCACTAAACTAAAATCTTATCCAAAATAACTCTGAGTCAATAGTACATTTTTAAAATGTCATTTTACTGGTTCTGTTGTTGGTTGTCACATATTTGTATTCACTTGCTGTTTGATGAGTCACAATTCATTCATTTGTTTCCAGTGGCTTAATGGCGAGAAATAACAATGACGGGCTCTCAGTAGTCTTATGATGCCATGGAAACACATTTGAAATGTGACACTGTATCAAAGTATGTTCGAGATACCGTTCCACCAAGTTATTTTTTTTGTCTGGCATTTCTAGTAACACAATACAATGCGTCCCCATGTACAATATCGTCACATTACAATGCAGATATCCTAAAACATAGCATTTACTGTGTTGTTCTGGAATGACCTTTGAGTTCCTCCAGGGAGTGGCACTGTACCATGAAATCATGGCATTTCTAATTGCAGCTTGTTGCACCTACAACTTTTAATGCGGATCTGAAAGGTCCTTGATGCAGATGATTTTTTTTCTGTACATTATTTGACAGTGATTGGTAAACAAAAAACACATTCTTAGATTGCACAATTTATTGCGTTTGATATTAAATATTAACTTTTAAAAACAATGTTTTTTGGGGAAATTGCTAAAGATTTTTTTCTTTAAGGTTTCAGGTTCCCTAAACGTAGTGTGTATAAATATATATGAAGTGTTTTTTTTATTGCTGCTATTGCTTTTATTTTAAATGTCAGCCACTGCAGCATATTTCAGTAGCGACAGTAGGTGTCTCATCTGTTCAGAGCAAACATAACCTGTGTCTTTCAAGCTGACCTTCACCGTTTTTATATCGGTAGTGATGTGGAATGCCAGGAATTTATGATGGAAAATGCTGGTGGAAGCTGCCATTTCAATTGTTTTAATCGGTTATTTACAAATTTAAACACATTATTGTTAGTATTATTTTATTTAGCTGAACCACACCCAACACCAAATTCTAAATCAGACTATTTGAGATAATTTCAATTTTTGTTGCAGTGATATTTGGAAATTTGTCACTGGTTTATCATTGCGTGTTATTTCCTTCTCTCTATATATATAATTTATAATTTGAATTAATTGCATGATATTTTTAATTACTTTGCAGCTGTGCTCTATACTTGTGCTTTACGTATTTTTAAAAAGTTTTAAAGCAACCCATTTTACAGGATCAATATATTGTTTTGGGCTTCCTAATCAATATTTCCATCATTTTCCTGAATTTCAGGTGATATACATAATGATCCTCTTCAGTATTCCCTGGCAGACCTCAAATGCAAGACCACTGCGAGTCCTTAAAATACTTCCAGGTGGTCCACATGGTTATCTGTTGCTGTCCCTTGTTTATATGATTGTTTCAGACCAGTTTTGTTTAACAGTTTTAAAATATGCGCATGATGAAAAGCAACATCTGTAAAGCCAGCCATAAGCATTAACATTTGTTTATAAAATGGATGTTATTTTTGCTGTGTAATGAATAGGTATAAACAGAAACATGGAGTGGGTGTAGATGATGCCAGCTGCCACAAACCCGTAGATCCGAACTTGTGGTGACTCTGTGCACAAGCTCGTGTCTATAGGTATGTGTCTGTAAGGTGAACGCAACGCTCTTCCCTGCAGCCACTGCCATTGTGCAAAAGTTTCTTGTAACATATCCACATTGTATTAAAATAATCAGCCATCAGCTTTTTTAAGTTTTCTTCAACATTAAGAAGGTCTGAGTATGTTAGAACAGGCAGCGAATGCATTCAAATTTTGGTGTCCTATCATTGACATAATTAAGACGTTATCCTGTCCTCTTTCTCATACACAGCGATGTTTCGGGATGAGGTAGTAGGTTGTATAGTTTAGAGTTACAACATGGGAGATAACTGTACAGCCTCCTAGCTTTCCCCGAGCAGACGCCCTGCTCTTTACAAGCTGCAGTGCTAATGCTAACGTAACGAGCATGAAACCAGTGCACCACGTGCTCTCTGGCTATGCGAAGAGCATTACTAAAATAATTATTTGTATCAAAAATGGAATCTTTGGAAGTGGCAAAGTCTTTCAGATTTAGAATTTCACATATAGGTCTTTGATTTTAATTCTTTTTCACCTGTGAGATGAAAACGCTTATTCAGCCTAACTGTATTTGCTAAATATCTGTATTTTCTACCTCAGTTCAACATGTATGTTGTATATAATTACTTACCTGTTAATCAACCTGTTCAACAGGATTGATTTCATAGCGACTGCAGTACTGGTATTTGGTGCATGCGTTTCTCTCTTGCTAGTATCCCAAAATACATGTAGTTAACCCCAAAACTATGTACTGTTTATTGAAAAGCAGCTTAGAGTGGGCAGGAAGGCCAAAGTGTTGTATTTCTATCAGCGTGTTTAATTACAATACTACAATATACTTCAATGTTCTGCACCCTAAAACCATGTCTTAATATACAAATGGAAGCTGTACAGGTGTAATATTTTTTGCTTTTTCCATCTGGGTTTTATCTAACCATCGTATTGTCTTTCTCCTCTGCTTTGAAAAACACATTTATAACTTTTGTGCTTTTGAGTTGAAAGAACGGTTCACTGATATAAGGTATATTCTGTGGTAAAGTTAACAGTAGTAGGACTCTGGGAAAGATTAGATAGCAAACATATCTATCCTTTTACCTGCCTATATTTCATTATGAGGAAACAGGAATCGACATTGTTGACTCTTGATGGAATTCTTGTTCTTAATTTTATCAGCTCACATAGCAAGCAGCTGTACACTTTGTGCTGCACTATAGAGACTTTGACTGTTGCAGTTGCTGTTTGTTAGATGCTGTAGGGCAGGAATGAAAGTGCAAGTGCACTTTGAAAAATTTGAACAGATGCATAATCAAAATAATTTGTAATTAATGGTTAAAGCGAATGAAACGTTGTATATTAAAATGCATGGGCGCATGTTTTGCAGCGTCATTTTGTTTTTTCTCTGCAATAATTAAATGTTGTAGAAGAACATTGGAGAAGATTTGTTTGTGCATACACGTGGAAGTTGTCAAACATGACAAAAAAGACAGTAAATCTGGGGTTAAAATAGTGGTTGGATTTTTTGGAAGCAACATCTGCAGCGTGCCACAGGTCCAGCTGCAGTCATTGCGTCAGACAAAAGATCTGAGCACATGGTGTGCCCGCAAACGGCACACCTACTGTATTTGACTCAAGTTTTTGTTGTTTCAGTAAACGTCTTGTGTTGTTGTCAGTTTGGTGAGGTGTTTGGTACAGGTTTGTGCTCACCATAGGTGTGGTGCTTGTATTTAATAATGGTGTCATTTTTGATTATGTTTAGTCCAATCTATACTTGGTTGAGTGGTACTCTACATGTGCAAACCTGCCTGTGTTTATTAAAACTATTTGAGCGCTTTGGCATTATTTTAAAAGGAGGGGAAGATTGCACACATACGTGCAAAATAATTTAGACTATATGAAAAACGTTTCTGCATTGATTATTATTAAATACTTTGTGACATCTTGACCTGGAGATAAAATCAATAGAAGATCAGATCAGTAGCGTTTTTAAGTATAAACTTACAGTTAATATAAACAATGACGCTAAGATAGGAAATGTATAAAAATCATTTAAACCAAAATTGTACTTTCAAATGCTATTGTTTTGTGGTAAATTATTATTTGTTAAAGTTTTTAATTCACTGTATTTTATTTTTCTGTCATTCTTGCTGACCAATTCAAATGCTCAGATGAGCCTCACGATGCATTTAATTTCATAACTTTATTTCTATATCTGACAGTATTGGTCCTGTTATTTTGTAGTTCTCTCTATGAATTTGTGGGTCTGCATGCCAAATGTAAGTGTCACTTCAGTGGTCCGTTGGTAATGTTTTTGCTTTGAGCATGATGGGTCATGGGTTCTAACCCACATAGATTTTTATTTTAAAATTACAGCATGTCGGTAGACTTCCGTTTTCCTGGCAGACGTTTCCTGTCAAAAGTGACACATTTATTTTGTTTAGTTTGTTTTGTTATTGCACTATAATTAATTGCAAGCAATAGAGCGGAGTTGCATAAACATTGCAGATGTTGCTTTCCGACGCCGATGACAACCATAACGACCAGTTGACAAAACATTACAAATGACTAATTCCAGCAGTCATTACAGTGCATACCAATGACATGAAAACTGCCCAACAATAATTTCATGGACTCCAAATTAGCCAAAAGAAATAGTGGTGACATCCCCACCATAAATGAAGCCTGCTTTCAGTTTTATCCTTTAATAAAAATCTGGTTTTCTTAGTCTGCAATTAATTGCAGGTGAAAATGCCTTTTATGTCAAATACGATGGATAACATTATAAGCAGTTACTGTGTCCTCAACAAATACCCAGAATTCCACAGGGAGAGAAAACGGTACACTGAAGCCAAATGTGTACAGAGTTCAGCCTTATTTCATCAAAACAGATTCATTACAGTTCTGTCAATGTGGAAAAACCAGCTCTGTAGGTCTAACCAAAATTGCCTAAAAAAACAAACAAACCTCAATCCACATTTACGCTAGTGTTGACAACCGTTGTGTTTAGGATGCTGGATTTTAGAGTTGGTTAGATTTCTTCTATTGAATTGACACCACCTTTCATCGCTGAAGAGTCCATGATTTTTGTGAATGACTGTCTAAGAATGATTTGAAACACTGAAGCAGATATAGGTTTTTTGGCAGCATGCAGATTTTGTAAGTGTATAAAGTGACTTTAGATTGCTCAAATAATCTAAACAAATTTTGTACAGTTTAAACTGTTGTTTTGAAACTCTATATGCATTGATTTGTTTGCCCTCGTTCTCTCTTTATATCTGTCTCACTGTCACTTATATCCTTAAGGCATTAGAGCTTATGTTCTTGAGTGACAATAGTGCCGTTTTGTTAAGGGAGGAGATGGGACCCAGAGAACGTGTTTCGACAATGACATCATTCTCTGAGCGCCAAAACATGTAACATTAAAATTGTACAATCAAAATTGTGAATCGTGAAGATGCCAACCAATATATCGGTTTGCCAGCTTGTAAATTGGGAATGTTCCACATTTTCATTGTTGAAATAAAAAGCAGTCTGGCAGGGGATTTGTGTTGTTTATGACAACTGACTAAATTTTATTTATTTTTTTTAACTGAATGACTCACTGTATTGGCTAATGTACAATATTCAACCGCTGGATAGTTTGTACAGTGGATGTGAACTGAAATCCACCATTCGCATATCCTGAATTAATTTGTATGTGTGGTTCAAATCAGCAGAAGATCGGATCAGTAGTAGCGTTTTTAAGTGCAAGTTTACAGTACTTATGTTAATGTCATTGTTTAAATTTAATGTACAAAACTCATTTAAACCACAATTGTAATAGCACAGTGGATGTGAAATTAAATGTGTGAGGCAGTTTAATTTAACCACATATTCTGAATTAATTTGTATGTGTGGCTCAACCCTATTTGTGCTTTCAAGTGTGATATTTTAAATGATGATACCTTTTGGATTGTCCATGCAGCTGGTGCATTAAAGTAGCTTTTTAATGTCTCTGCTACAGTATGCTACAGTGCGTATACTGAACCTCACCTGTAACGTGATGCAAAAAGTGCAGTTGGGGGCCCCCTGTTGGCTGGCACTGGTACATGATTTATTTTATTATTTGCACAATATGCGCCATCTATACAGATAGATATTGGAGATAGAGCAAGAGTTGTTTCAGCTATCTACAGTGCTGTAGCTACTTTAGGTGATGCAATGCAGGCAAATGGGCCAAAATGATTTTATCTTAAGGTGAAAAATGTCATCTGGTCATTATAAGACATATGGCTGTGTATGTCCAGGAGAGGGAAGTCTAGCACCGCTTCCACATAAGAGATACTTCAAGTGTGGCTGTGTGTGTGTTGCAGTCATGTTGTGGTGGTAACATGTGCCAAGCTGGTGAGCACTGACTTTAAAATGTTTTTCCTAGAACATCTGTGAAAACAGTACTGAATCTTGAATTGATTATGAAGATGGTATAGTATGAACAGGAGAGTAAAATATAGTGTGACAGACAGAATCAAGTATTTTATGAGAATTTTTCCTGTCGCTGATTAGAGCCCATTGAAGTTGGCTGTCGGAGGTCTCCTTCACTACAGTCTCTCTCAGTCCCTCCTTTTCTCCTCTTCTTTTTGCTTTACGTATCCCTGTTTCCCTTGCCTTCTGTCATTCTTACTCTTCCTTCACTTCGTTTTCCTCCTTGTCTCTCTGTTGTGACCGCAGAGCTAGTCAGGCAGTGTAGAATGTAAGCCAAGCACATTATGTTTTCATGTGTCCATGCCTCTTTATATCCACAGCCCTCCCATTCTCTATATTCTCTCTCTTATTCTCTGTGCCTCTCTCGCTTACTCGCTCTCTCCTGCTCACTTTTGCTTGCTCCCTCCCTCTCTCTCTATTCTTTCTGTAGTTCCCTCCCTCCTGCTCCAATCTTCAGTTTAGCTAGCGAAAGAGAGCGAGTGAGAGAAAAAGAAAGAGAGTGGAATAATGGTGAGCAATGAGGGAAATTCTGAACTTGGAACTTTTTCTCTGGAACAGAATGCGCCAGAGAAAGGATTATGGGTAAGAACATTGTAAGATGAAAATCTCTCTTATGCTGTCTGTCCTCCTCTATGTCTTTCTGTCCCTCTTGTTCTTTCTTTCCCTCTCTAATCCCTTTATTTCTCTCCCTCTCTTTCTCTCGGGGGTAGCGGCCTCTTGCACTAACTGGTGTCAGCTGTTGCAGGAAATGAAGGGATCACTTCTATCTTCTCTCTCTCTCAGCCTGAAATGGACTTTTCATTAGATTCTTATACGGCTAAATGCAGTGGATAGAACGGTCTGCTCTAGAGAGAGAGAGAGAGAGAGAGAGAGAGAGATGAATGGGACTCAGATGAAGAGGTTCTATGCTAGATGGTGGCATAGAGGACAGAAACAGGCGTTGACAAATTCTTTCCCCTCGTTTTGCTGCTGTTTATTTTTGCTGCTTTTTTACTTAGTAGATCAGATGTCAGCCAGTGTTCCGCCTGTTTTTTCCGCCTCTGGAATGAGTATGCACCAGTCGCACATGTGACATAGGGTGAGAGACTGTGTGCGTGTGAGAAACCCCCCCACACCTCCTATGCCGATCTCTCATCTTATAGCCCTCTGGGTAGAAGTCTGGTGTGTGTTGCCGGTGTCATGGCCCTGCCTCTCTCCCTCTCTCTCTTTCTCTCTCTCTCTTTCTCAGTCTCTCCCCCATTCAGTTTTCTGTCCTATAGGCTGATTAATCTGGATACCTTTTCTCCCTAGATTCTTTGTTTCCTTTGTTCACGTTTTAGTTTTTCAGGAATGCTCAGCGCCGTTTGAATTTCCCACCTTTTTCCCTCTCTTGCATTCCTCTCCTCTGTCTCTTGTTCCTCTGTGGCTCTCCGCTCCAGACAGCGATCCGATGTACTGTACCTTACCGTGCACTCTCATCATTTTATTTTCCCTTTTTTAATGCAACTGTCTTTTCCTTCACATTTTGCTCCGTTTTGTTTCTCGCTCCACTTGCTTTACGGGATGAGCTACATGGAGGCATCTGAAGAGCTTTCTTTTTCCATATTTTCCACCCTGTATGTTCTCACAGACCGTAAGGCATGCAGAAGACTGCGGCACCCGAAGCACGGTCAGTTGCTGCCGGCTCGGTGAGTTCATGCCCTTCTCTCAATATGTATGTGATTTATACAAGATCTGACACGACCCGATAGCATCTTTGTATGATATAGCTGTGATGGTTTCCTCGGCTGTAGATGGTTTCTTATATGAAATTATGGTACAGTCAATCCACAGAGCTTTGCGTATTTTCTATGTGTTTTGTGTGTGTTTCCAAATTGTTCCTTGTTGTCTGTTTTTTAAATGTGCTGTTTCATACTCCCAGACATCCCTACAGATGTTTTAAATTGAAAGTCATGTCACTTTCTACTTCAGATCGGTGAAATGAGAAGTGCTCGATACAGAGGGTACGATCGTCTTCTGTATGCATGCGACCGGCGCAAGGAGTCTGTGTGTGGCGCCGCTTCTCCACGCATGTCCTCGTCTGCCTTGCGCATGTGTGTTTGCACACGGGACTTCATGTCTTTGTGTGCAGTCCACGCTGATGGGCGTGTGTGTAACTATGTTTGCCGTTGCGAGATTATGAAATTGCGTTTAACGGTCTATGCCCGCTATACGTTTTCACAAATTTAGGAATGCCAAATAAGAGATAGCGGAGGAGTCGGATCTCTCTTTTCCTCTTGCCGCACCGTGCCCCTCTCCTTCCCTGAGACCCTAACTTGTGACGTTCTGCTTCGATGTCCACGGGTTGGGCTCTCGGGAGCTGTGAGAGGCACTCAGTCTTCTGCCTGTCCAGGAACCAGAGGAAAAGACAGAGATGAAGAGAGATGGAGAGAATAATTCTTTCAAACAGATGTGAGATTCATGAGAGAGGGAGGAAGAGATGTAACAAGTGAGGGGACAGTGGTGGAATGTGGGCCTTTGGGACAGAGGAGTAATGTGCAAAACAATTTCAACATTGTCAGTGGATGCTTGAACGAGTACAAGTGGTTGATGGATCGATCATAAGGAAGTCCTGTGTGATGAGATTTGCTTGCGTTTGTGTAAGATATGAAATGCTGTTCAACTGAATAGAAGAGAATGGATTCGTCTCGAGATGCAATGTTTGTAACTTGACACGCCATCTTAAAAACGCAACTCCTGTGGCGGGATGCTTAAAAAACCCCAAAGATGTCCGACTTAATGCGTATGGCTGTGACAGCAAGGCATTGAATGAATTTAAACGCACAACTTTTCAGAAAATTTGTCAAACACCTGAAGCACACCTCATGCATGTACATATATAAAAATAAGCATATAATATTTATAGTATACACAAATATGTACGTATATGTATACATATGGCAAAAATATAGATTCGCTAATCGACCATCAACCAATGGCAAGTTGAAGTCAACCATCAGGACCTTCCCAGTAGACAGCCGTAACATATAGACAGACGGAACATATAGACAGACGGAACATATAGACAGGCGGAACATATAGACAGACGGAAAACATATAGACAGACGGAACATATAGACAGACGGAACATATAGACAGGCGGAACATATAGATAGACGGAACATATAGATAGACGGAACATATAGGTAGAAGCTAAGGAGAGTGAGGGATCTGTGTTTTTAGGTTGAGGTGGCTTTGGGCCATTGAGGGTTTGGCCCAAACAAAGCGTATGTTTAGACTGTGACTCAGGATACTGAAATGGCTGTGTGCATGCGTGTCTGTGCCACAGCATCTGTTACACCCTCGATCCGCACCCATATTTGTGTGCATCTCTTTGTCTGTCAGTGTATTTTTTAATAAAACTGTTTGTTCTGTACAGGCAGCTCTTATAGCTAGACATGTTCGCTAACTTATGTTCATCTATATGTGTGTGTTTGTGCTTTATTTACAAGTTTGAGAGCAGCACAAAGTACTGTTGAGAGCGTGACATTGATAGCTCGGTACACTTGTGTTTGACCTCATACAGACATTTCATCATCATTAAAAATAAATGCCCATGTGTTTGTGTAGGTATAATGAGTAATTTCTGTCTATTTTCTTCATAGTTATGCATATGCATTTAAAAAACATACTGTAACTTCACAAATACAGAATCTGACCAAATACCAGTATGTGTATGAATAGCATATCTTCATGAAACCATGCGAGAATGTTATTTTTATGAGATTTTTTTTGCATGTTATGCAGCTTCAACAGTGTAGTAGAATGAAAAAGATAGAAATAACTTGAATATGGCTGCAGCAGATATATCTAAATGAAGCAATGTAGTGCATTTTGTGTGTATGGACCAGCATGTGTGTTCTTACAGAGTAAGAAAGCTAGAAGTGTCTCTGGTGGTGCTCCAAATCATGCTCATGTCCCTTACTCTTCACTGTTGTTTGATGCTTCCTACAGAGGGAGTCTTGAGATGTTGGAGTCAAAACAGGCTTTTTGAACTGGAGCAAGAATATGTTGTTGTTGTTTTAAACAGTCCTACAGACTTACATTATGGTGGGAATGTTATCTGGGTGACTGATTATGCTGTTTGCACATATGGTCAGACCCAACAAGGATTCAGTTTATTTTAAATTCACTTTACATTTGTGGACGTTACCAGTGGAAAAGCAACATGAGGACTTGAGGTTAGGGTCTGAATTCAGTTACCTCACTTTCTGTCAACATTTGTCAGTCAGCGTAGAATGATGCAGAATTGTTTAATTTTAAGTGTTTTACCTTGGTAAGTTTTAAGAATAGACTGCATTGTTAGACTCCTAAAAAGTCGTTTAAAGGGAATTGCGATTAGCAAGACGCAATGCTGAACTCATTCCTAGACATTGTTAGGTGTTATATTAACCAAAATGTAGAATTTAACTACAATACTTTGCTTGTAAATTAGTACCATTTTATAATACCATATCATTTTTATATTTTATGAACCTGTGTGGATTTTTAAATGAGTTTTAGGGGGCACGTCAGCTGAAGTAAAATATACATTGAATAATACATAATACGAATATGAATAAGGTAACTCAAAACTTACCTGCTTAAAAGTGGATTGTTTGTTTATTGATATCGATAGACATATATGTAGATTATATGTAATGCTGAGAGTAATTTATGCTATACCCTGACATATAGTTTATCAGAGAGTAGTTTTGCATTTGCATTATATTTTGTTCTGTGTTTGTGTGTGTATGCGCTATTTGTTTGTTCTTAGATGAGGTGTTTCAGTGTCACATTTCACTGTGTAACACATGGTCTGACATCAAACATTTTATATATGGGTGACTGACACATTCTGGAAAGGTTTTAATGTTTTAATTAATGCATAAATTAAACAAAAGCATGCTTTCATACATGCTTAATCACATATATACTGGTACAAGGTACCATATATTTGTTACCTGTAGGGTCTAACCCTAAATTCACTGGTGGGCGTAATCCATTGTAGTCAAGTTGACATGGCATATTAAAAACCTTTTATGGCATAGAGAAAAACCAGTTAAATTACATTACAGGCATTTTCATAGCTACCTGACAAAACATTTTTCACAGTGTTGTAAACATGGTTTATGTTAAATGAAATGATGGTTTAGAGTAAAAGCAGCTATTTGTAATCTATGCTGTTATATTTTATTGTTATTGACACATTTTGTAATTAAATTAAATATACCGTTATGCATGTAAAGGCTCATTTATTGGTCTTTAAAATCCATAAATAGAATAAAGCATCTAGATTTTCACATCAATAAGACAAGTGTTGCAATACTAATTCAATTCAGGTGAGAATTGATCAAGTGGACATTTAATATTTGTATTTGCATGTTGTGTGTATTGCGTGCTATGGTGTTTAGCTGCCGTGGGGGGATGAGAACCCCTCCTCTACTCTGCAGTGTGCCATAAAGTCTATTGTTCTGGTGCCCTTGTCTTCCACCAGCACCACACCTCACTCGCCACAGCACTCCAACCCACTTTATCAAACAAGTGTGTGTGTGACTGAGAAACTGGTGCAACGTTAAGGTGATAAAGCAGAATAGTTATGATGGAAGGTGTTTGGTTTGGATGAGTGTTTGGTGCCTTCATATCCTAAAGATGCAGCCGTGGAGTGGAGGAATTTTGCTGAAGTTTGCCTGACTTAACAGGATTTTTAAAGTGTTATTCCACTGATATCCACACACACACACACACACTCCTACGCACTCCCTCTTCCTCTCGCTCACTGTCAGAATCCTGGTAGTTGGTCTGCAGTGCCAGCACACGCCCCAGGAACGCCCAGATTTTACCGCAGTACCAAAGTACCCTGAGCAGTCTCACACACACAAGCATGCTTTCTTCACTTTCATGCTTCCCACAATATGATTATGAGTGTTCCATTTCTGCATGGAATTTTTCATTGTATAACTTAATAGTACAACACAAAACGTGATTGGCTGAAATGGGTAAACATTGTATATTAAAAGTTCACATCTTGGCCCATCATCAGGTTGTTTTGGACTGATTTTTTTTTTGGTGATCTTTTGTGAATGTGTCTATATTTGTTCTAAAAGTTTTTGTTTTTTGTTTCAGTTTTGTTTTTGAAACATGGGTATGTGTGAGGTTCTGTTTAATGTCTGGCCATGTGTGCATGTCTGCATTTTATTTATTTTTTTAGTAAGTAGACACCGTTGTCCTTTTCTAACAGACGTTGTCCTACTAAAGCCATATGTTCAAGCTGGCATGAAACATCCTACATATTTCTCTGTAGTCTATCTAAGCGTTCACTCACACACACACAC
>JAZGTK010006228.1:0-17850 GCA_036877625.1 Ambastaia sidthimunki
CTGCTCGACTGGCACAGGTGCACTGTAAACACTTTCATTTCTGCAGCTGCTCGACTGGCACAGGTGCACTGTAAACACTTTCATTTCTGCAGCTGCTCGACTGTAAACACTTTCATTTCTGCAGCTGCTCGACTGTAAACACTTTCATTTCTGCAGCTGCTCGACTGGCACAGGTGCACTGTAAACACTTTCATTTCTGCAGCTGCTCGACTGTAAACACTTTGCTGCCTTAAATATTTAACTTTAATCAATGTGGCTGTACAAATCGTTTTAACTAATATTTTAAATCCTGACGGGTGCAACTTAAAAAAAAATAGTTTTAATAAGTTACAGCAACCCTACACAGATTCAAAAGAGTAAACTGAAATAACTTGAGCAGCCAAGTTGATTAAAGTTAAAGTTTAAGGCAGCAAAGTTGTCTCACCTCTGCTATACGGGCAGAGACGTTTTGAAAACGTTTTTAAAGCAGTCGCACAATGTCGTGCTGACTCCATCAGCATCAAAACATGGCTATCCAGCGTCCTTTAGCACAATGTTTTATTATCAAAAACGATTAATTTATAAAAATAATTAAATAATATTTACTATATCTGATCACGTTAATGATGCTTGTAATTTCAGAACTGCTACCTGAGCTTTACTGTTGCTCGCTCCTGCATTCACGGTTTTGCTTGTCATGATAAAATGGCACAAATCACCGCATTGGTCTCTGGCTGTAAGTGTTCAGGAAAATCAAGACCTCAGGTCACTATTAAGCACTGAGATCAGGATTTTCTCTAGAGTTATTTTCAGGGTTGCAGTGCTTCCCACCTCTCAGTCTTGTTTCAGTCACAGCTTAACATTTTCCTTGTTAATCTGTGTTTCAGGGGTTTATAGTGCTGGCGTTAGTTGGGCTGTGATTTACAGCTCCTCATACATCTGTGCACTGAAGGGCTCATCCGTGATAATAAACTGCACTTACACATTTCCTCCTGAACATCAGACCATAAAAATGTTCTGGACCAGAGTTAACAGTCCTGATCCTCCAGATCTGTCTGAGGACTCAGAATACAGTCAGAGGATTCAGTATGTGCGAGATCAACAGCACGACTGCACCATCAGACTGACGGATGTGAGACAGACAGATTCACTCATGTACTATTTCAGATTAATCACTGATGAAAGTAAATGGACTGAAAAAGCTGGAGTGACTCTTGATATCACAGGTAACTTTGATCACAGTTTACTTCATCTGTGAACAGTCTGTAATACGTGTGAGCTGAATGAATGGGTCAGCGTTGTGTTCAGATCTTCAGGTGGAGGCTGCTGAGAAGGTGATAGAGGGACATTCAGTGACTCTGACGTGTAAAAGCAGATGCAGTCTGACTGACAGAGCAACATTCGTCTGGTTTAAAAACACACAGTCATTAAGTGAGAGACAGAATCAACTCCTCCTGCAGGCAGTCAGAAGAGCAGATGCAGGCAGCTATAGCTGTTCTGTACAGGGACACAGTCTCACCTCTCCTCATTTCTATCTCAATGTCATGTGTAAGTTCATGCCAGCAGGGCTCATGGGTGTACTGTCAGTGGTTACTTCATAAGGCAAAATGTTTCTAATACTAATAAAAACCCCTGACTTAAAACTTAAAATTAAGTGTTGTTACGTCAGTTTTTTCAGACAGACATCAGAAAGTGCTTTAAGTGACAGACTGTAATATTATATCTTCTTCTATCAGATGCTCCAGATAATCCTGTAATCTTCACCAAACCTTCTGGAGAACTAGTGGAGGGAGACTCAGTGACTCTGACCTGCAGCAGTGAATCAAATCCACCTGCAAATATCAGCTGGTTTAAAGGGAAACATTATATTCGACATGGAAACACTTACATGATCTCAAAGATCAGCTCTGATGACAGTGGAGGATATAAGTGCAAATCCAGCAATAAACATGGGCAGAAATATTCTAATACTGTGACTTTAAATGTCTTGTGTGAGTTAATGATGTTGCAGTAACTGTACTAACAGGTCCACAGTATATTTTCAAATATATTTTGTGATTAAAAATGAGATCTTTTCACTTTCAGATCCTCCAAAGAACACATCAGTGTCCATCAGTGGATCTGGAGAACTAGTGGAGGGAGACTCAGTGACTCTGACCTGCAGCAGTGAGTCAAATCCACCTGTTCAGAACTACAGCTGGTTTAAAGAGAACCAAACATCAGCGCTCGGATCTGGACAGAGTTTCAGAGCTCTAGAGAGTGGACGGTTCTACTGTGAGGCTCAGAATAAAGTTGGATCTCAAAGATCGGCTGCTGTTTCAGTGACAGGTGGAGTTTCAGCACCCCTGTATGAATTCACATCTTTCTTCAGTGTGGGTAATAAACCTTCATGTTCTTCCTCTTGCAGAGCTTCACAGTTCTTACCAGCATTTGCTGTTTGGAATCACAGCGGCATGTGGCGGATTTTTCATTATCACCATCATCATAATCAGTTTTTTAATAAAGTAAGTCTATAAAATTCAATGTGTGCATGAATATTTTTCACTTTTAGATCACTGCAATTGGATTTGGCTCATTTGTACATTTTATTATAAATAATGAATAATAAAATCATGTTTATTGTTTTAAAAGGAGAAAACAACAAACTCTGTTTGCACAAACTGAAGATGCCGCGGTGAAACAGATGAATCTGCAGGTTTGAAATGAAGAGACTTTCAGATGACATTTACATTCAGGCATTTAGCAGATGCTTTTATCCAAAGTGACTTGCAATGTGAGGAGAACATGTTGTGAAGATTTCTTTGTTTCTCCACACAGAGTTTAACAGAGAGTCTGTGTGTTGTGAAGGGCAGAGCTGTCAGAGTCTGTTTCTGAACAGCGGGTCACTCTAAACCCTGGGAAAATAAAATCCTGGGTTATTGCTGTCACATTCTGCTCATACTTTACCAGTTAAACATGCGTTTCAGTATCAACAATGATGCTTGGATAAATACAGCAGGACTGCTTTAAATAAATGCTTGCCTCATGCTGTCAATGTAAGCGTGGTGTAACTGTAGCTTTATATACAAGTGACATCTGTACTGTCATTCATATACATTCAAATGATAGTTCAGACAGTACAGAAGATGTTATGGGACAAAGATTATGTGTGTCATGTGCATCTGAGGTCTAGATGAGGAGCAGAATAGCACATTGTCTAATGAGTCTTTTTTTCCATTGTAGGATGAGCTTTACAGCAACATTTCTGAATCAGTTTATTCTGATGATATTCAGTATGGCAATATTGTACCCAAAAAAGATCAAACATCTACAGAAGCAGCTCCAGAATCCAGAGATCCAGAGGAGATCCAGTACACATCTGTCCACTATCACAGAAACAGAGAGATGAAGAGATCAGAAGAGCCTGAAAACCACTACGACCACAATGAAAATGACCAGCCTGATGGTGTTATAAGGTACGAAGAACCGAGTAATTTAACCAAAATGAAATGTGGTCATCATTTTGTCGGCCAATATGACTTTATTTCTTCTGTGGAACTTAATACAAGAGGTTTGGCAGAATGCCTGACAGGAGCCTCAAAAATGACAAAAAAGCACCATAGAAGTATTTCATATGTCTTGTGAGCTATATTCCAGATCTTCTGAAATCATGCCGTTAGCTTTCAGTCTTTAGCGTTAGTCAAACAGGCCTAAATCTGCTCTAGATCTCTTTCTGTGATCAACACACAGTCATCATCTCATTCACAATATGAGAAGGCCCATAATATAATCCTTGCCAAAGCTAATCACTAGAATTCCCTCGGTTCAGCTCAAGAATATATCATCATATAATCAAGACAGTTGTCTTGTTGCTGGCATTGAAGAACAAATGACTTTCATCAGCAAACCATCTCATGTGTAACATTGTGTTTCTGCTTGATTTCAGATCAAATGTGGAAGAGACCTCAGTGATCTACAGCAGTGTGAAATGAGGATCAGAAAGTGCACCAAGTAGAGCTTCAGATGTCCCGCAGGACTGTTAAAAATTCAAGGAAAAAACTGTATACACTGTGACTTCTCAATGCTCAGTGATCCTGCTACAGAAATGTTGACATGCTCCCGCAGGCAGGTGATGGGCTCAGACACACAGTGTTAGTGTGTAAAGATGTATCATATTTAATGGCTTTGCATTAGACCAGTGCTTTAGATGTTTAAATAAAGGGTTAACAGTTTGTCTTTAAGGCATGTTAGGAAATGACAAGCTGTCTGTGGTTAAAATGACACCATCTGTTCTTACTCAACACATTCTGAAATTCTTCAGAATAATGCCCACATATCTAATGCCATCAGGTCTATCTGTTAAGTTATCTGAAAGAAGAAATTCAGCATTTGTAATTTTTCAAAGATGTTTTTATTGAATCCCTCGCTCACAACATTGCTTGTGTGTGTTCTGAAAACTGTTTGTACTGAGTTTATGTTGCTTGCTGCTGTAAGAGAACAAAGAGGAAGATGTTTTCTGATTACTCTAGCAGTTTAAAAATGAACTGCAGTAAACCTGCTTTATCATGAAAGCTGAATGCTTTGGTGGAGGGACACAGAAAACCTGGAATATAATGCACAAGATGTTTCTCCGAGTCATTTTTGATAGTTAACACAGACTTGAAGAGATTTACACTCGCTCACTCTCTACAGCGTTTGTCCTCCGCTCGAGGGCACTACCTTAATATTGAGCAATGCTTTAAACACTCGTATTACTCAAAAAAGAAAAGCAAAATAAACCTCAGACTAATCACATTAATAATAATAATCACATTTCTTTCTATTTCTAACTCAACAACACACATGTAAGATAAACAACAGTTTGTCAAAACACATGAGAAGATTAGTTAGTTGTTTCTTAACCGATCACGTGCTCATTGGACACTGATGGAAAAGGCGCTTTTTGCTGATTGTACTGATCAATATTGATTAACATTGTACTGATCAATATTGATTAACATTGTACTGATCAATATTTAATTTTAATACTTCAGGACGCAAACGGATTTCTTACACTTTTCGTGGTATGTACATTATTGTGCATTAACTCGCCTTTTCTAATGAAAGGATTCATTTCTTTCACACGTCACCCTGCAAAAGAACCGCTTATTTACTAATAAAGGTTGTTATATTAATTACAGCATTTTCACACCACTACAGAAAGTTCAGTATTTATTTGTTGTGCATGATTATGTGATTGTCCGAACATAAGGATGTGAGGAATGTTTACCATAGAAGCACGAGGAACATTATTGTATACATACATTGTATACATACATTTGCATTCTCTCCAAAACTAAACAAAAAAACGGATTATTACTGTCTCGCCAGCACTCCGCAGACCAAAATGCATCTATAAACGTGTAGTGAACGCGGTAATCAATACACATTGCGCGTTAATATTGAGAAAATGCTGTAAATAGTCGCTGTTGCAGGCGGTCCCATTCAAACCGCTTCCCTGATTTCTCTGAACTATTGAGAGTTACGCGAGTCACGTGACCGCGCGACTTCCAATAGTGTGAATCAATAGAACCGAGTCACAAACTGATTCACTGAAACCACCTGCTGGCCATCAAATACACAACAAATCATTTTAAAATATCATATTATAATGAGTTATCAGACAGAAGAAGAATACTGGAGTGAAATTAAATGTTTTAGTGTTATAGAATGAAAATGTGACGAGAGTAAAACCAGACAGAAAGTGTTTTTTTAACCTGTTCTAGGGTTTTAACATGTCGTCATGGATGTCCACATGTCAGATATAACAGTCAAATAACAATATGAAGGATTAAAACCAGTAATGCAATAATAATAATCATTTATGTATTAAAATAGAATATAGAATAATATATTTATTTTAATAATAATATATTATTATTATTATTATTGTACAATAGTAATATAGAATATTAACAAAGCATTATAAGAATAACGCTTTATAATAATTCATTATAAGAATTTAAATTCCCATAATTCCCATAATTTTAAGAAAATGGTCTTGTTATCTTGGTATGGTAACCTGAAAACCGCGTTTGGCCGTCTGATTGGCTGTCAGATACAACGTGTTCTGAACTCTGAACAATGCTGCTTTGACATGACGAGAACTCTGTGTCCATGGAAACACAATTACCTGTTGTCATGGTTCTCATGCAATGACATTATCGTGATGAATAGAGGGATGTTTGGCCAGCATCTATAAGCAGAAAACACACTACATTATTATTTTCTCACTTTTAATCTGTTTGCTTTCTCAAAAGTCTGAAACTTTTATTTACATTTTATTCATTTGGCAGACACTTTTATTCAAAGCAACTTACAGTGAATTCAAGGTATACTTTTTTTTTTTATTAGTAGTTGCATTCCCTGGGCTTGAACCCACAACCTTTGCACTGCTAAGGCAATGCTCTACCAGTTGAGCTACAGTTATATTTAGACCAAAACTTAAGTGGGGAAGATTTTTTTCAGATATCAGTTCAAAGAGACTTCTAAATTCTCAGCCTCTGTCTTTCTCTATTATCTTTAAGATTTTAAATTTACAGATTACTGATGAATGACACATTGGCCAAACCAATGAATCGGTTTGATTTTTGAGATTATCATCTGGAGTCAGAAACTGTGGCTGTCTGGTTGATGATCAGATGTGATCATTTCTGGACTTGCATTTTACATTTGTGCAAAATACATTTTATGTATTTTTTTTAGTGTATTTGAAAGAACACAGACTTAGCAGAGATTTTGGATTCAGCGGATGAAACACTAAATCTAAACTCTGTCTCGCTGTGAATCTTGAAGCCAAATTTGCATTAAATCTGAGACAAGTCAGTGCAATAAAATACTGATCCAACACTAAAAAATATTCGTGAAACATCAGTTTTCTGTCTGGCAGCTGTTTGTAGTAGAAATGTTGTTATAGTCCCTCATGCCTGTCAAAGGCCCAGTGCAGGAATCCAACTTGGCATTACTTGGGGAAAACTGCAGTAAAACACAGTTTAGACTCTTTAGCCTGAAATATTTCACATGAAGGATTAATCATCGCTTGGATGTGCTGTAGAAAGCCAGTCTCACTGTTTTACTCTGACAAGAATCAGTGAATGTGAAAGACTTCTGACAATGACAGAATATCCAGTGGAAATAAGTGAGGATTGATCAGGATTTAATGTTACTGCTGATAACAAAACCCCAGGACTGAAGAAGGCCACGGTTCCCTTCAAACGTGTGCCAAATAAACTAGATTTGTTACAGATCAATATGTTGACAGTTTAACTAACTTGATTAGTTAGTGATTAGCTAAATTCTCAGTTCACAATAGTAGTAAAGGTAAAGACACTACCTAAAAATACACAATAATGTAAATATTTGACAATTTTCACAACAAGTCTGTTTTATTTCTGGGAAATTCAAAAGAGAACAGAAAAGTCATCAAAATTGTACACAAATACATCATATACACAGAACACATGTGATTGTACAAACGTATCCACAAAAACAACAAGAACTCGGTCAGAAGAATCGACCGCTCGACTTTAAACAAAGCTTTTACTAAAAGCACAGACAATCTTCTGTCACAAATCCAGAAACAAGTGTTACATTTTCTTAATATCAGTGTCAGATGTCAGAAACTGATCTAGGACGGTGGTGGATAATCTCACGAGACGACTGAATCATTTGAGTCACATTGAAATAAATCTTTCACTTCATTGACAATGTTTATAGGACAATTGACCTTTTTGTGCATTGTGGCATCATTCTTATGGTACAGTTCTCCCCCAATAACCTCATTATCATATCCAGAGTGTTTCCCATTACTGTGGAGCAAAACAGAAACAAATTGTTTCTATAATGTAAATACTAACATAATGCATATAAAGATATATTTGTAAAATGGCAAATGATATAAATATGTTTATACATCAATGTATTATTACTGTACTGCCTTCTTTCTGATTTAAATGAGTATGATCTTATTGTACCTCTCACTGTATTAAAGTAGTGACAATCACCACTGATAATAACAGCAATCATTGAGAATTCAAACGGCTATATTGCGGTAAGAAGCATGAGATTTTTGGGGTGACTGTGACATGTCTTATGTTTTCACATTAGGGTTGGTTTGTTTCAGCTGTCTCATGGTGTTCTCAGTCTGTGTCTATATGGCAGGGATTTGTTCCTGAGTCCAGGGCTGAGCGGTAGAATCTGAGAAAGTCTTCATAATGAGGAGCACATCCCAGCCAAGCTTCTCCAAATCTCACTGTTCCTGTGAAAACATACTCGCCCTGTCCTGCCCACAGACCGCAGCGCTGAGGAATCTTCACGCGACCCGCCCACCGCCCGCAACCCCCACCACTGTACCTAAACACATGACTCTTTTGATGATAGACGTGGGTCAATGACACTACCACTGTGGGGTGGTCTTCAGCCAGCTCCTCAACCTGCTGAATGCTGCCACGGACCGCTGCGAGAACGAGAGGAAGGCGTAAGACGGAGTGACATGTTTTCTAAAAAATGATTCACCCAAAAATTGTCCACAGAAAAGAAAATGTAAATTAAACAGAGGTAAATGTTTGAGACTCCCATGCTTTTCAAATTTAAGTTTCTCCCGAGAAAAACACAGTGAAATCTCACGTGTCTCCTTCAGAGATTCAGAAGAGATCAGTTAATGTCTCAAACTGTGCTTAGAAGTCTGCTTTAAAAAATATAAGCAACTACATTTTTATTCATCCTGAAGAGAAACATCAGAGGCGTGACAATTCCTAATGAACTAACATCTCCTGGACAACATCTGAGAAGTAAAATGTTCCTCAGGGACATTCCTCAGCTTTAAAGTGCTCGCAGAAGAGAAAGTCTGTTTCGACTCAGCACTCATGGTCAGACCATCTGAGCTGAACAGCAGAAATATAAACAGCAGGTAAAGAAAAGAATCTTACCAAAGTCGCTGGAGCACACGGCCATCAGCAGCTCCTGATCCCTGCAGGCTTCACATGAGGCTGAAACAGACACACAGCATTAACATCAGACTGAGACAGAGATATCAAAAATCTAGATTTTAAATCATAACAATAAGAAGAATTCAAACAATTAACCAGTTCTCTCCTTTAGCTACATCCTGCGTTGAAAACTGACCTGTGTGCAGAAAATTTTCCTCCAAACACACACACACACACAGTTCTCAAACACATCTGGATCGTATTGTGTCACAAACTGTAGACTCCAGCTGTGCCCAGACCTGCTGTGATGTCTGACCTTTGCCCTCTGACCTCACTCAAATGCCACTATTATCATTATCAGCCTCCCCCTCTTTAAACCCCTGTAAGTATCTCGTGTGACGCTGAACCATAACACAGCATGTCAGTGTTTAAAATAGACGGGTGCACAAGGAGTCCTTTGATTAGTGGTGCAAGACTCGTTTAAATCAACATGTAACTCAAACCTAAAACATTTGTGCTCCGGACATTAATTATGTTACAAGTTTCATGTGGACAAATCAAGCAAAAAAAGAAAAACCTGTTTGCATTGAAATATGAGAGCAGGATATCACACACTTGGTGATGGGATGTTTTGAATGGGGCCAGTATGCAACTTCCCAAACATCATAGCAACTACATCGCAAAAAACTGAAAACCATCCAGAAAACATAAGCAAATGCATAGCAACACCATGGCAACCACCTACAACACCAAGTACTCGTGACAGCAAGAACTGTACCAGCAAACAGCATCGACTTGTTCTTCAGAAAAATCTTCCATTTCTTCATTTTTCATAGCCGCACTTTGCTCTAGCAAGGAACAGCCGGTGCTAAGATGCTTGAAATAAAAGCTTCTGCTATATGAACATGTATAAATGTTCAAGTTCTAAAATGTCTAAGACGTCTCACCTAAACTAACACACAAAAGCACGTTCAGACGCATGTTAGCACACTTACACAACACAAATAAGTGTTTTTAACAACTATCATCACATTCTGTTCATCCCATTCCTCCACCCCTGGCCACACCCACCGCTCGGCAGCTCACTACAGATGAAAGGGAGGACTTCAATAAGACTTCAGGAAATGTGTAGAGATTACAACATTTAGACTGTTTCTTGTGTAGTCAGCATTAACTCACCTCACATTCAGGTCAATATCAGATAATACAACAGGGTTTTTCGACACAAATAGCCTGTGAGAGCAATCACACACAGACCCGCAGCAGAAGTCTGTGACTGGCAGCACTACAGGCAGTTTGACCCGAGCGAGACATCTTGATTAGAGAGTTTATTTTCTTATGTCACACAGAACATGGGCCCTGGGGAGGGGCATTGGGGGGCCGGTCTTTGTGTCTGTGTTTTAGGGTTTATGGGGTCAGAGTGGGCAAACATTTTACTACCTTCCTGAACTTTCATCTGATTGACGACCATTGTGACAGTGTTGTTATTCTACCCCTAAGGCCTCTCACACACGCACTGACGTGTGTACTAGGGTGGGACTGTATATCAAAGACACCATATTTTAACAGTATTCACTAATAAACGGTCAAATACATACCTATATGTTCAATACACATTTACCTAATATGAATCTCAAAAACAAATGTTGTACTCTCTCACAGTCTCTCTCTCTTTTTACCTGTGGGCGAGTAGAGCTCATCTCCTGGCATCTCTGTTGAAATCAACTGATACTGAAACGCTGTGACTCTCTTGCTGATGTCCTGCTGCGGGGACGCCTCCACAAACAGCGCCCCCTCCTGGAGACTGAAACAGTGCACGCGACCGGCGGCCTGCTCCGCCTCTGAGAACAGCAGTCTCAGCTCTCCGGCCCGCTCCACATACAGCGCCGCCCCCCGCGAGTCACCGCAGGGCTTGATGCAGGCGTGGAGGCGCTCTCCGGGCCCCACCAGGGTCTGCAGGTTGGGTCTGAGGTTGACGATGATGGCCCCTGTGGGATACAGCCACTCCAGAGAGCCCTCAGCACAGCGCAAGTAAACCTGCTCGACATCCCGTGCATGAGATTCGTGCGTTAGTCCACTGCGAAGAGAAATGATAGAGAACAAAGTTATTAAGGTTAGCAAAAACAGCTGTGATCTTTTCTTGCAATGTAACATCCCCACTAGAATGAGAGGTTTTGTAGTGTTCTCTGACATACCCTAAACTCTAGCGTATAGGTGCCCCTCTAGAGACAATCGCCTGAAACAACCTGAGCTTAGGTGTACTGCTCAGGGGCACAATCTTGATAGTTCATAGCTCACTTCTTATGGATCCTGAGCCAATAACCTTCTGGAAAACAGTCCTACGCTTCAACTACTTCACATTCCTAAATAAGAAAGAATCCTGACAACTTTACAGACTAAATTTGGATGTTTAAAGCTATTTATGCGTAACCTCTCCAGAAACTTCACACCATCATCAACAAAGACCTCAGGAGAGCTTTGTCAAACAAGGAGAGATCAGATGCCAAAACCCAAAGCCAACAGTTTGACTAGCTTTTAACACTAAAAAAACATTTCATACTGAAAGGTTTATATGTGTATATTCAGAGCTCATCGGGTTTGATGGTGTGGAAACAGATGAAGAACATATTGCCAAAAGAAAACACAAGCTGTCATTCAGATGCTGTCCAGTGGATGTGGTTTTCTACTTTAGATATGATTATAATGTGCCTGTATCAGCTACATTTATTTAGAGCTTCTAGAGTTGAAACTCTTCAAGAGCTGCACAACCATCAGCTTTCATTCTCAAGATGAAAAGAGTTCAAGATGAAAAAGACTGATTTGAATTTCAAACAGATCGAGCAAATAATGACATAATGTTCATGTTTGGGTGATGTAACCTTATTAAAGAGTTTAGCTACAGGGTTCATGGCCTGGCATCAGTGCCACATGTCCTTCAGAGAGAGAGAGACTCACGACCCTCAAACCCCTATTTCATCCGGCTTGCTTTTAATTAATCTTATTAAATCATTTGATCTGGAGCTAATTCATGTGTAATGGAGGCCAGACTCACCGCAGAGGCTGAAAGTCACTCCGCAGGTTAAACGAGAACGTTTAAAAGAACTCATCAGTCTGTACAGAGCAAATATCAGCACATGCAATGTAAGAATGTCCGGACCCTCCTCACCAGTAACTGTCATTACCGAAACCTCATTTACATCAATTACACTACATTTAATAAAATCAAACATTACAAGTCATTACGACCGCATGACGAAACCCAAAATAAAAAATTTAAAAAAAGGACAATCACTGGATTTCCTACAATAAAAAGATATAATGTATTATTTACATTTGACGTTTATATACATACACACAATATTGCAAACAAACTTTTATAACATTACACAGCGTGTTCATCATACGGACCTTCCCGTCCAGCTGCACTGATCGCTGGAGTATCGCGCAGATCCACTGAGGACTAACGCTGATGAAAACATTAGCAGATACATCCTCCAGAAGATCCGTCCAAACACACAGTTCACCGCAGTGATCAGCTTCATGACCAGATGATGAGCGACATCCAGAATCAAGCGCTCTGCAAACCCAGAAGATACTTTATCTAGCAGATCCGTTCAACCCTCCAGCCACGCCTCTGAACTCAAGACCACGCCTCCGAACTCAAGACCACGCCCCTGACCACACGCCTCACTCCAACTGCTTTTACGATTGACGAAGCGGATACGGTCATGGTAATTTTTACAAATAATTTAATTCACGACTTAAGAACAAGAAGAGATCTGAAAAGATCTTAAATCATTTTAACGAATCTTAAAGATCTTAATGCATTTACGCTAAATAGAACAGACAAAATACTAATAACTTACTTTTGGAGACGTATTATAGTGGAAGCACCACGATGTTTTTGGTGTATGCTAATGTCTGAATACTTAGAAATACAGAATATGGTAGATGAATATAATCCTTCAAATTGTAGATCAAAGTTTTATGATGCATGAAAATGGCTGGATGTGGCAATTTCAAGATGTTTTTGGCATGAAGTCAAGTAGAAAGCAATGAAGATATTTTTGGACAGGAGCCAAAGTAATATTATCATCTGACACCATCCCTCCACAGAAGCGTGTATTTTTAGCTCTATAAACACTTGTATCTGATGCTGTGCTGTTATACACACACACACACACACACACACACAGTAAGTATACATATTACAGATAGTAAAGTATACATATGGTAAATAATATATATATATATATGATTATTTTATTAACACCTTTCAAACACTTTCACTGTATAAAAGAGTTCAATCTCTAAAATTATTTAAGCAAAAAGCAATACAATATAAAATAAGACTATACAGTGATATAAAATTCATTTTAATTGATCTTTTATTTATTGAAGGCATTTGGAGGATCAGTAACAAAAGCACAAAGTAGCAGAAAGAAAGATCACAGTAACTAAATTCCTTAATGTGTGTCAAGACCAAACATCACATCAGAGCCACTGACGGCCAGCGTGCCGACATTCTCACACACACACACACACACACACACACACACACACACACGCACACACACGCACACACACGCNCAGACACACGCACACAGACACACACACACAGACACACACACACAGACACACACACACACACACACACACACACACAGACACACATAGACACACTCACACACACACACACACACACACAGGCACTTGACTGCTGACCTCAGATAATGCATTTCAAACTCTCTCTCTCACACACACAAAAATGAAAGAGAAGTAAATGACGGTTGAAGGAGATAAAGATATCCTGAGCAATCAGAGAACTAAATATTCTAATAATATTTCTTTAATATTGCTGCACTTAAGAGAAAACGGCATCAAACTAAAACAATACAAAATGATTTGAGCACCCCAGCACTGCACAAACACTGCAGCTGTTTTCTTGAAAGCTGTTCTCTATCTGATCTCACCCTTAAAACGACAGTCATCAGTGAAACCAGCTTCATTCAGTCATATCCAAAACCCACTGACTGAAAATGAGAAAACATCTGCAGATCCAGGCTGGTCAATAACTAGTGTTACATTACATTACTGATCTGAACTAGTATTACCTGCTAACTATGACTGTCCAAGAATGTGACTTTATTGTATTTCCACATGCAGAGCTGTGTGTGTTGAAGACTACGTGCTAAGAGTGATAGTTTGAGTGAAACTCTCAGAAGAGAAGCAGGAACAGTCTCTCAGCTCACTTGTGCTTCAGTTGAAATGATAAAAATCTGTTCCCTCTTTAAGCTGCAGGGCCAGAAGATTTTTCTCCAGAACTCCATCTGTCATGTCCTACAGAGAGAGAGAGACAGAGAGAGAAAGAGATAGACAGACAGAGAGAGACAGACAGACAGAGACAGAAAGAGAGAGACCATCATTAGCTGTGAGCTGCCCAATATATAAATAAGAATTTGAAGCAAGTGATAAAATCGAGACAAGAATCAGATAAAATCACATGCCCCTGGGTTTCATTAGCAGATTGTGATTAATAGGAGCCTTACACACTTGGATAGTGAATGTGTGTTGTTTGAACAGTTTCTATAGTGTGTGGTTGTGTTTTCAAACATGAAGTGATTGTTTCGTCTGCAGACTTGAGGGTGAAACACACACACACAAACTCAACTCACCAGTTTCACACACACTATAAATGGAGGAGATGCAGTTTTGAAGTGGAGTACAGGAATCTTGGGCTTAGGACGTTCCTGAAAGATATAAAGACCACAAAATGGTGTGTGTGCAGAGTGTGTGAGGGCTTTGCAAATAATCTTTTACAATCTCTTATTAGTAGTAACTGTCTGTATTTTTAAACAGCTTCTCAGATGAACTTTCTGAAAGACAAACTTCTATTTGTTCTATTTTCAAATTTTGTCGATCTTGATGGTTTTGCCTGCTAACATACAAACGTTTAAGCTTATGTGGCTAATGATTATTTTCACAGAAAATCAATTAGTCTGACGATTAACACCACAGAGTTTAAAAAACAGCTGAAGGCTCATTTCTGTCTAAACACTGATTCATGACTCGTGTTATATTTGAATATTCTCCACATAAATGAATGAAATGTGTGATGTAGTGGGAAATGAAGCACCAGCACTCTGAGGCAACTGAAGGTCAGTGTTAATTACATTTAATTTAAAGTGAATTTATCATCTAAAAATCTGATGTCATGATTTTGCTCAGCATCTCTTACCTTCGACTCCTCATATGTGTAAAAGCCCTTCTGGATTTTGTTATGGTCTACATCACAGAATGCCTTCACCTGCGTTACACACACAAACACGTGCAGCCATCAGCACAAAGACACGCTGCAGTACAACCTTCTATAAACCTGCAGAAACATGATAATGTTTCACCTTCTTCTGATTGGTTAAACTCAAGCTGCGGTAGAGCTTTCGCCCCTGTTTCCCAGCATTCCATATGGTGAAGGATTCCCATTGGTTGAGAACTCTCTCCTGCAGGAAGTCCACCCGCAGATTCCAGATGGTTTCCCTGTAACACAGACGATTAACAAACATCTCCACTGATGTTTAGTGCTTTTAAATTTTACACATTCTTGTAAAAATTGAAAAGCGCTTTTCTGTGGTCTTTCAAAAGAAAGTGAACATATTTGTCAGAAACATTCAGTGAAATAATTCAGTAAATTCACTCAGCGAGTGGTTTGTTTGACTCAAAGAGATAACATATGGTTAGAGGTTTATAATACAACACAATATAAAGACGAATGTAAAGATATTTCAGTGAATTAATGAGGGTAGAAGATCATTTCTTTTGGTGTGACGTTGTAGATTCAGCAGCATTGAGAACAGCAGTGTGTGTGTGTGTGTGTGTTTTGTGAAAAGATCACCATGTCAACCAAGGCAATGACTTCATGAGCTGTGAAGTTTAGAGTCAGTAAAAAGTCTTTCTCAAAACATCCTCTGTGTGCATTCATATGCCGTCATAAAAGCCCTAAATAAACCCATAAATACAAACACATCAATGCTCAGTGTGCACATAAACACACATGCACTCTCACACAAACACACTCACA
Organism: Ambastaia sidthimunki; assembly: GCA_036877625.1. NCBI lineage: Eukaryota > Metazoa > Chordata > Actinopteri > Cypriniformes > Botiidae > Ambastaia > Ambastaia sidthimunki. The sequence goes on from JAZGTK010006228.1 coordinate 16,003, forward strand.
GTGTAACATCCAGCTGTGGTCTGTTGGACAGACAGTGAAAATGTGTGAAATGCCAAACACACTGAGCAGATAAATACTCGTCATTCCACAGCAGATAAAGTGTCCTGTGGGAATATCTTGATCCTGGAATCAGGAATCTCCAGCTGAAAGCTGAATCCCGCCAAACATCAGTGATCTCAACGATTACTGATTCTCTACCAATCCATTGTACAGACTCTTCAGTTAAATAGTGAGTGATGGTGTGTTGACTTACTCCAGAACAGAATGTGTTGCTGCATGTTCATGATACCGATAAACCAATAAACACTCGTCCACTCTGACCACGCCCCCTCCATGACGCAGACTCTCATAGAAGAACAGCAAGTCTTCTGGAACGCCCTGAGAGCCCAGAGAGAGAGAGAGACAGAGAGAGAAGGAAGATGACAGGCTGTTTAAGAGATTAATTAGGAAGTGATTTTTCGTCACCTTTCCTTCCTCGTTAAATGGACCAACTTTCTGGAACCAATCACGCGAGCAGAACCAGGTTGGCATTACGACCGTCGGCCCATGAGAGGTGAAGATCTGAGCAGAAACACACAAACTGAAGACAACCACAGCAAGAGAGTTCCTTCAGTTATAATTTGCAGAGACAAACTCATTTATGCTGAAAATCTGGTGAGCAAAGATACGGATTACTGAAATATTCTTAACACTGTCTAAAACAAAAATTCACCATTTAGTACATTTTATAAGCAATTTACTTTATGAGGACACAAAGTGTCGTGATAAACCATGTTTACATCGTTACACACGTCATTATACACATTCGTGTCCTCATACACCACATATTCAAACCCACACACAGACACACTTTCTCTTTCTTCATAAGTCCATCATGTTTTGTAGCTGTGCTAGAAGGTTTCACGCATCCCTCTGATCTTCTGACCCTCAGGATCTGTTTCCTTTCAACATGTGTGGATGCTCTGTGCTCCCACCCACTCCCCACAAATATTTGTCTTCAGGTATACAGTACATCCTGTTTCTACGACAACCTACTGACCACACGAGACCCCTTACAACACAACATAACTTGCCCAACTTGCCTTTCCTGACACACACCCAAACACACATCCTGCTGTTACACACACACCCTGGACGGCTTTTAAAGCTCACAGAGACTGACACACACACTCACTTCCTGACACATTTACAATGTATCACCTTATTCTGTGTGTGTGTGTGTGTGTGCAGTGTTTGTAAGAGATGTGTGTGTTTGTGTGAGTGTGTGTGTTTGTGTGAGCGTGTTTGAGTGTGTGGGATACCTGTGTCAGGAGCTGCTCTGCTGTGAGACCGTTGATCCATCTGGTGTATCGTTCTGTGGAGCCTTCAGGAACTCGACAAACTTTACAACCAACAATCTGACACACACACAGGACATCACAGCAGTATTTCAATTAATCATCTAAAACAATGTAAAATACAACAAGATACAGCGTGTACACACAGCCATTCAATGCATATAGTCTTTAAGTGCAGTATTGATGTATTTGAGTGTGTTTACAAATCACTTTAACCCTGCACTTCATTTCCTTACAGCACACACACACACGTGCATGGCCTGTATAATTTCAGCTGTGATTTTTCTCTGCCACTGTTGTGTGTGTTTAGCCGCGCAGGACTTCAGTCTGTCTGGCTCAGTGTGACCGAGGTGAAAGCAACAAACCACTTTCTCCAGAAAGCATCACAGAAGGTAAAAATAACCATGACCTGCAGACACAGAGTATTTCTCTCACTGACACTCACTGAACTGACCTGCTGATACTGAAGAATAAAACAGACACAGAGTATTTCTCTCACTGACACTCACTG
>JAZGTK010006229.1:0-21121 GCA_036877625.1 Ambastaia sidthimunki
ACAAATGCAAAGGGGTGCATGCCAGCTCCTTTATATACCAAGATATCTGTGGCATAGTCTGACATGAAAATTTCACTCACTAATTTTCATTGGCATTTATTTAAGGATCGGTACAAATAGGGCTCCCAAGAGCACACCTTAGTGCCATCATCTACACAATGTCTTATTCCCTGCATCAGGGAAAAATGGTTACAAACATAACTGAGACATTTTATTAGGATGCCTGTTTTGTTAATTTTCCAATGCTGTTCCCTAAATATGTCATAGGTTTATGTAGGTACCCACTGGGAATGACAGGAGGCCAAATTCAAGATGAAGATATCTCTGCTTCCAGCCAATGGTCAGAGTCCACTGCGGCGAGATATGGCAGGTATAACCAACACATTTATTACACAAAAGAATAAAAAACTCTAGCAATAAATCTAAATTTCTTTGCCACATCTTTTGGTGTTGCAGACTGGACTTTGATGATGGAGATGGGGCGTGGTGTCCAGATGTTATGGCTGAACCGGACAGACTTAAGCAGTTCTTGCAGATTGACCTCCGCACACTCCATTTTGTGACTCTTGTTGGCACACAGGGACGGCATGCAGATGGTGTGGGCAATGAGTTTGCCCAGCGCTACAAGATCAAGTACAGCCGGGATGGCACCCGCTGGGTCTCCTGGCGTGACCGACAAGGTCGACAGGTGAGGTACATGCTGCATACTGCACAGTCTACAGTGAGTGGTGTCCAGGTATCTCGTCACAAGCGTTACATTGCAGTTTTAATTCTTTTTTTGTGTTAAGATGTAAATCTAACTTTAAAAGTTGAATAAATGGAGGGTTTATCAACTGATGTCCCAGGTCGCAAAAGATCTGAGGTACAGTATGCATTAAGTGTTGATTCAAGGCGAATTAAACTGAAAGATAAATACTAAGTCATCGAAGTAATAGATGCATACAGAAAACATGTAGACTACTTACAATATGCATACTGCATGCTGCAGAAATAGTCAGGGTGATATGGTAGCATGTTATTATTTTGAACATTACTTTTATATCTTCTTTTTATTAAATGCTCTTTAATGAGGAACTTTCCCCCACCAAGCCAGCTACAAAAATTCCAGTGAATTGTCATTTGTTGTTGTGGTGATATCTTCTGGGGTAGCTTTAACAGCATCAATAGTGTAATTCTTACTTTACAATTAGTATATAGTCAGTTAAATAGTCAGGCCTAGCATTCATTTTAGTTGTTCAAACATAAAATGAGATGAAAAAGACGTTTACTGTTTAACATCATAAGGAGACAACAGATGTGCACTGTTGCGTCCCTCTGTGATTCTCAACAAATTCTCAGCAAATACAGTACCATCAGTTTTACTGATGACTAACAATGACATTTTCATTGCTAACAGTTTACCAGCAAAGCATGAGTTGGCTTATAAAAAACCATGAAGTAACCGTGCATATACTGGATTGTTGGCTTGTTGCAACACAGGAAATGATGTCATTCTCTGTGTACACTCACTATCTCTATTCAGATAATTGAGGGGAACAAGAATGCCTATGATGTTGTGCTGAAGGACTTGGAGCCTCCCATTATTGCTCGTTTTGTGCGTTTCATGCCCATGACTGACCCCTTTATGACAGTGTGCATGAGGGTGGAGCTCTACGGCTGTGAACGGCTAGGTAAACTGTGTTCTTTCTATGGATTTACTTTTCCCCTAGTTTAGAGAGGCAACTTTCTCCAACATGCTTTTCTGAGATTTTTTTTTGTGATGGCCTCTTTAACAAAGCTTCTCTTATACTTGGTTGCAGATGGTCTTGTGTCCTACAGCGCCCCTGCTGGCCAGCAGATGACTTTAAGGGGTCAGCAAATCTTCCTAAATGACACTGTGTATGATGGAGCCATTAGTTACAGGTAGTCGATGTGTTTAAAAAAATGTCAACAGCCTTATGTTGTCACCACCATGAAACATGATATTCAGTGGCAAGTGGTATTAGGGAATGGGATGTGCTCATTCTGGAGGGCATTTTATTGGACAAAATTTTAATTTGAGTTGAGTCATCAATATTTTTGCTCCTGAAACATAAATGCTAGTAACCATTAAAGATATACATGACTTCAAAGCTAATAGACATTAAAGTCCTACAACTTTTAATATAATGATGTCTGATGTCAGATGTCAGAAAATTTGCATCAGAAAATGAAAACACAAGGTGCATTAAATTATTTTCTCTTCAAGTATGACTGAAGGACTCGGACAGCTTACTGATGGAAGTTGTGGTCTGGATGACTTTACTAAGAGTCAAGTGTACAATGTCTGGCCTGGCTATGACTATGTGGGCTGGACTAATGCAAGTTTCCCCGGCGGCTCAGTGGAGATGACATTTGAGTTTGATCGCATCCGAAACTTCACATCAATGAAGGTAAATTTAATCCAATGAACTATATCTGCTTATATATCATCTCATTTTCTCTTCTAATGATCCCTCATGCAGTACACAGGCCCTTTTTGTACTGATTGGACATCCTGTTTTCAAAGGTCCACTGCAACAACATGTACACATATGGGGTGAGAATATTCCGGCAGGCTGTGTGTTACTTTCGCTCTGAGTCAGACTGGGAGCCCAATCCTGTGTCTTTCAAGCCAAAAGCAGATAATATCAGCCCAAGTGCTCGGTTTGTCACGGTTACACTTGGCAACCGCATGGCCAGTGCAATTAGGTGCCATTTTGCATTCAACGACATCTGGATGCTGTTCAGTGAAATTGCTTTCCAGTCAGGTAAGAAGTTTCTTCAGTTTTATTTTTACTTCTTTTTCAATTTCCCCATGTTGCAGCATATTAATGGTGTTTTTCAACTCTACTGTAGTAATCACCTAATGATCAAGTCAAATGCTTTTTTCCCAAATTCACCTCTTCACCTGTTTCAGACACAGCACTGTATAACAACTCTCTTGTTCCACGAAAACATAACCAAACTCCAGATATTTACCCAGGTAAATGATATAATTATGTACCTATGTTACTGTTTAGACAGCATACTTTATTATTTTTCTTTTTAAATAATTATTTGTTCTGATACTGTGTCACGTTGATCTTGGACAACTTCCGCTTGCACGCAACAGCGCCCCCTATTGTTTATTACAATTAGGTGCATTACAATTGTACAAAATGTACATTGCAAATGTACAAAATATATGTTTAATGTCCATACATGTCTCAGATATACTAAAACGTAAATGTTTTTTTAGACTAAAATATCAAGCTAATTTACAATGCTAAGGGTAAATATGCTAAGGGCAAAGATGGTAAAGAGGATGATGTTGTCAACCAATCATTGTCACAGTGTTGCAGATTGCTTTAATTTTCCAAACACCCAAAATAACCTACAATAACCTTTGATTTACATGAATACTCAACTAAACTGGTGAATCAAAGAGATTTTAGTTATGATAAATATGAAGCTTTTGGTTTCACTCTGAACATTCTTCAGGGGATGACCCCACCCACAAAATTGATGACAGCAACACCCGGATTCTGATTGGCTGTTTGGTGGCCATTATTGTCATTCTGTTGGCCATCATAATAATCATACTGTGGCGACAGGTCTGGCAGAAGATGATTGAGAAGGTAAGATTATCATATTTAACATCAGAGTCTTAAGCCTGCTGAAAATAAGGGTAATAATTTGAAAACTTTCACAAACACTTAATGTTGGTAGTAGGCGGTTATACACTGTGACATCACAGGGCTCACTCACCCCAGTCAATCTGTGATTATTAATGTGTTGTTGATAACATCATCTCTTTGTTAAAGGCCTCGCGCCGGATACTGGATGATGAGCTTACAGCCCGTCTCTCTGTTCAGAGAGAAGCTTTCAGTGACCATCACTCATCTCTGTCCAGTGATGTGGAATCAAACTCCACATACGAGCGAGTATTCCCCATGGGATCTGACTATCAGGAACCATCACAACTTTTACGAAAAATTCCAGAATTCCAGGCTACAGAAAACCTTTGTTAGTTCTGCTCAATGTCAAATATCTGTAAACACGTTATAGAATGTATAAATGATCTTTTAAAAGAATAGGTAACCCAAAGATTACTCTGTCATTATTTACTTACATGTCTGGAATTCTAAACCTGTATGATATTATTTATGAAGAATTTTCATAGCAGTTCATACTTGTTAAAGATCTGGCTCTCAGCAGTAGCTTTTAAATAAAATATGGAGGTATCATCTCAGGTTTATCATCAATAACATCATAAAACAACTTTATTTTCATGTCTTGTATGTCATCAGACGTGGTTATGACACCTTTAAAACTCAATGACCAATTTAAAGACATTAAAGTTCAACCTGACAAAGAAAGTCTTATTTGGCATGAAGGGAAATATTTTCAGTGACTAATAAATTTAGATATTTATACAAATCTATTGTATAGTTTAAGAAGAGGAATAAAGTGTATGTAGTGGGCTGCTTTAAAGATGCATTTATTGTATTGACACCTTTTGGAGCTTGACCAATATGGATCACTATGAACTGTTGTTGTACTGAGTCACAAAATAATTTTTTACTTTTGTTAAGAATGAACATAAAAAAGCGACACAGCAAATAGAAATAAAGTTATCATTTTGTTTGAACTATTTATTTCATCACCTAAAATATCTATGTGTGTTGACATGCTTGTGTTACAGCAATGATCGATGCCCCTTCTGAACCCTCTGCGGCCCACCCTACAGATGAAATCCCACACTATGCAGAGGCAGACATAGTAAGTCAGGTGGAAGTTGGTGGGGTTCACAGTTACCGTGTCACTGTGGTCAACATGCCATTGTCCCCGGGAAGAGATGGAGCTCTGGAGGAGTTTCCAAGAGAGAGGCTGACTTTCAAAGAGAAACTTGGAGAAGGGCAGTTTGGAGAGGTTTTGATCTATTGTTTTCTCTAAAGATTTCCTCCATGTAACTTATTTGTTACAATAATAGAGGTTCATACCTGCTTCAGGTTCATCTGTGTGAGGCTGAGGGAATGCAGGAATTCATGAAGGACCATCATGGTGACATCAAAGATGAGCCAATGCTCGTAGCGGTCAAGATCCTAAGAGAAGACGCAAACAAAAATGCAAGGTAACCCACAGGCAGGTGTCCCGCAATCAGTGTTATGTACCCGTTTTTGCTGAGGAGCGCTGCTTTTTCCCTACAGATGCTGTCCATCCATAGTGACCGTTTTAGGACATTGTAACATTTCCTCAAGGAAATCTACATTTTCAGGAACGACTTCTTGAAAGAGATCAGGATCATGTCACGGTTAAGAGACCCCAACATCATCCGGCTACTGGCAGTGTGCGTTGAGAGTGACCCACTCTGCATGATTACGGAGTACATGGAGAATGGAGACCTTAATCAGTTCCTGTCCCACCATGAGCTGCAGGATGAAGGAGTTCGGGCTGGTGTTGTGGCTACCGTCAGGTATATCAGACACTTGATGTTAAAGAAAGTAGATTTGGGAACAGTTTATTTTGACCATTAAGCAACCATGACGCAATACTCTAGCAACCACCCACAACACCCTAGCAACACCTTAGCAACCACCCTAGCAAGCACCCACAACACCCTAGCATTATGGTGGCGAGTTTTACTCAGGCAAACACAGCTCATATCTCCTCTGTTTTTTCTGTAGCTATGGTACCCTGATCAGCATGGCCTCTCAGATTGCCTCTGGAATGAAATATCTGTCATCCCTGAATTTTGTTCACCGTGATCTTGCTACTCGCAACTGTTTAGTGGGCACAAACAATACCATCAAGATCGCTGACTTTGGCATGAGCAGAAACTTGTATCGTGGAGATTATTACCGCATCCAGGGAAGAGCTGTTCTGCCCATCCGCTGGATGTCCTGGGAGAGTATCCTGCTGGTAAACCAAAACTGCAGTGACATAAGATTCACTTTGTGAAGTTTAAGAAGTTCGAAACTTTTTCTATTTGACCTCTGGCATTTCCACAGGGTAAGTTCACCATGGCCAGTGATGTGTGGGCGTTCGGTGTGACCCTGTGGGAGATTCTTACTCTGTGCAAAGAACAGCCATATGCTCAGTTCACAGATGAACAGGTCATTGAAAACACGGGCGAGTTTTTCAGAGACCAAAGCAAACAGGTGAGACGCAAACAAGCAGCTTATATCCCTATTCCTGTTCACGTATGTTTTCCAGTCCATGTGTCAGTCTATTTATGTAACCTCCCATTCAGACCCTAAAAAAGCTAGATTGTCTCAAATTCAAATTTTATTTGTCACATACATCTTCATACAGAGTATGACATGCAGTGAAATGCTTTTTAATGACTATCCAACATCAAAAATTTAAGATAAATAAAATAAAAATAAAGATAAGTTGGGATAAAAAAAGGATAAGGTATAAGTGTATACATGTGAATAGGAAAATGGCAAAGGAATGTATGTGTATATGACAGATATGACAGAGGGTCACTTAAGTGTCCATTTGCTGGAATAAGTGTTTAATGTGACTCTGTGCCAGTCTAGTGTTAAAGTGATAGTATCTAATTAACACTTAAAATATTTTTAAATAACAATTTAAAAAATTATTAGCACTTTCTATAATGCCTAACACAGGAATAATGTACCACATTTAGAAATAAATGACTAAACAGACATTTCTTCCCTACACCTACAAACCCTGCATGATTAGTAAAAATACATGCAATAACGTGAAAGAAACAGAAGGTGTCAGTGATCAGCTGTTTATTTTTATCTTTCAGGTCTATCTCCCACAGCCTGCTTGCTGTTCTGACTCAGTCTACAGCCTGATGCTTGACTGCTGGAAGAGAAACGCTAAAGAAAGACCCACGTTCCTGGAGATACACAACTCGCTGACGGAACACCACAATTAACTCTATGCTGGATTTCACAGCCCCTGAATGATGCTTTAACGCTTATGGAGAAACGTGTGTGCTGCTGGCGTCCAGATTAATAGGCTTTTACGCCAACATCTTTATTTCTCGGTATTTAATGAATGAAAAATCATGAGTTTTGACATAGATTTGTCTGTGTAAGGTATTACACATACATTTTCTAAATGTTAAATATTATACATTCTGAATTAAAATTATAGTAAATATTTTGTAATTATTTTAAAATATACTGTATGTTGTGTTTATTCGATTTCTGCATGTTCCTCTTTTGCTTACAGTTGTACAGTAATCACGTGCCTTTTCTACACACTTTGTTTCTGTTAATGTGGCTGTTATTGTTTAATAAATACATGTATTTGCTGACTTTTTGAGGAAGAGTTTTTCGTGAATAACAAATAACATCTTGAATAAATGTATACAAAACACTGACAGATCGGATCACGTAAATATTTAACATGTTAAAAAATAAACCAATTAGTGACAACTTTCCGGAAATAAATGCGATCAGAAATAATCAGATCTTGTTTAAGTTACATACCTGCAACAAACTGCATCAAATAATGTGTGCACAGCAGTTCAGCAGGGCAAGATAATGCGCATAAGACTAATAAAAGTTACAATGCAGCAAATTTCTCATGCATAGCCCTTTATTTGAATACTGCAGCATCTTCTATTTTTTTCTTGTAATGCCTTGCAGATAGAGACTTGGACTCCCACGCATTGAGAAATGTCACCCAGCACAGACACCGTCACAGACTGTCCATGATAAATAAGCGGGTGCAGGGAGGGGACATGGATTTAAATACACTTTGTATGAAAATAATGTGTCGTTATAAACAATCTGCATTTCTGTAATGCACAAACAGTAATTATTTTAAGAGGCACGGTCACGGTGAGCTATCACAGCGCGAGCGAGAGAGCTGCAAAACATCCTCTGCGGTGACGCGCTGTGACGTCACTCTCCGACAATGATGGCGGCTACAGGAGCTGCAGACTCAGATGTGACACAGAAAAGCCGATGACTAAAGCTCCTGTAGCCTCTTAAACCACCGCTGCCAGCGTTCAACAACACTTTAAAGGCACACCAGGGGATAATGAGAAACATTTGGGATTGGTGTTTGTAAATACGACAATATTTGCCCTTAAATATGTGTTTCGCGGAGCGGCGAAAAACAGCCGTTAATCTGAGGGTGATTTTCAGATCGCGATGATTCACTGGTAATTTTCCAGTAGCGCGAGTCTCTCCTCAGTTAAAAACCTGCCGAAATATTCATCAAAATGAAATTTACCGAGCACCTCTCTGCCCACATCACACCGGAGTGGAGGAAGCAATACATTCAATATGAGGTAAGAGACGAAGGAAAGCAACGTTGAGTTATTTGAGACGCATTTTATATATTATATGGGTTAACTTGTCTAATAATTATTCAATTGTTTTCATATTATAAAGACATAACTGGAGACAGATTTGTCTTTGGGTGTATGTGATTAATAATTGTCAGGTGGGTTTCGGGTTAGTAACTGAAAGCTAAAAGCTGGTAGCTTAAAAGCTAATGTGATTGTGTGTGAACATCAGTGATGCTGGTAAATCAGTCCAGGTGTGAGGATTTGTTATATTAGTTATTATATAACTTAACTCTTTAAAAAATGGCCGGTTAAATTTGATCTTGTACTGCGACGATATTGGCAAAATCTGGCACTGTGTTGTGTTTGTTCCACGTTTAGTGATTTAGTAGAAACTGAAATGATTAGTGATTAAATATCGTTTTTAAGAGAGGCAGTTTAGTTAACATTACAGAAAACCCGTGATCGAATTATATTGCTTTAACTTGCAAAACCTTGTTTACCTTGTTTTTATGGTCTGTAATAATCTGTAGTGTGACATTCTTTTACAACAAATATGTGATTATACAGACCTTGAAAAAACAGTCCTTTACGGACCACATAATTGAATTATTTCACATGAACGCATAGGAGGCAGTTTTCTTTGTCACAAACAGTGGGCTAGGTGTGAGTCGACAGGGCTTTAGTGTACTGGAGCTCCTTCAGGGTTTAATGACCTACACATAATGAGATTATTGCTTCCCTCCACATTTGCTAATTAATTAATTGTCATTTATATTTGAAAGTTGTACACACAGTATTGTTGGTAAATGAGTGTGCAAGGGTATGTATGCCCAAATCAAATATAAATCTTGGGGAAAAAATAAAGATCTCATTGTTAATTGTATTTTGTGCTTGACACAGTTGTTTCCACTCTTGATGTTCTTCCCACATCCCATTGTTTTCATCATAAGGGAAATCTTTTTAAATCCCTATTTTTTATTCCCTATTATTCCCTAACTTTTGAGACACTATCACTATAGGGACTATAGATTTGTTATGTTCTTAGCTTTTATCTGTGACCTTTAAATTGTGTGTCAGTCTGGACTGGTGATGTCAGCTAGTTTGGAGATATGAGGATTTCTGCTGAGTTTTTGATTTTATGTGTGGGCTATCACATGATTCCTGATGTTCAGAGAAAGAGAAGTGAAAAAAAATGTCTCAGAAAACACTATAGTAGCTGCATGCTGCAGTCAAGAGTAAAAACAAGGCTGTCTGAGGTAAACAGCATTTTCTCAGTGATGGGACTGCAGCATAAACTGTTCAGTACATAGAGCTGGGCAGACCTGCAGGTAGAACTAGTAAACATCCCTTATTGCCCTGTCAGATTTCTTCCTCCTGGACCTTGATCTGTTCAGTTCTCTCTGAGCGAGTGTTTCTTACAGGGTTTTGTTTTTGTAGTAGGACACTGACCTGCAGAAGACGGCTGCGCTGCAAAGCTGCAGTCTAATTATTATTTCATGCCACCTATTGTTTCTCTCTCGTCACATTTATTGTAAACCGCAAACTCGCAATTCTGGAATATAAAATGTTGCAGTGTAGCATTGATGCTGAAAAAAAGTAGATAGAGTCTATAACATGCTGTTCTGACTGCTAGAATAGTTTGGACCTTTGTCAGGGTCATCCGATCATTCAACTCCAAAATCTCCATGTAAAAAATAGCTCCACTGGTAGAGCATTGCTTTATAGCTACGCAGAGAGTCCTAGGTTTGATTGCCTGGGAGCACATGTACTGACAAAATGTATAGCTTGAATGTACTGTAAGTCGCTTTGGATAAAAAGCATAAATGTCTGCCAAAAGCATAAATGTAAATGTAGACATAAACTCTGGGTAACGTTAGATGTGACAGAGGACCCCAAGACATAAGTATAAGATATTATAACCCAATTTTTCTTCATAAAAACAGTAGCTGCCTTTTTTTATTTGATCTCTTTCTCTTGTCAATATCTTGTGATGTAACAATGAGGAGTGATGACTAACAGATGGCCAGCAAAACATTGACATGTTGTTATTGATTTGGGTTCCAAATGCAAGCTGCTGTCTTTCCATGTTTCTTCACAGCAGAATACATGACCTTTGACCTAGTCTGCTGTAAATGACAAGTCAAACTTATTTAAAGAAAAATCTAGTGGAGAATAAAATAACACCATATCACAGCTCGGTCAGGATCAGTATGTGACAGTAAGCCTTTATATACAGTATAGGACTATGTATTTTCTTATAAATATGCTTAGCTTTGGCTAGACCTAAACCGCAATCTGTATTTCTGATTGGAAGGCCTAGCTTATCTAAGTAACCCCTGGTGTCCAATGCATTGTCCTCTTTTTTGCTGTTTCATGTGTTTTTCAAGGACACTGTGCAGGTCACATAGAGGGTGTATCCAGTCTTTTCTAAAAATGAAGTCCATGGAACAAAGTTAAAAACAGACATTTCCTCTATCATGCTTTTAGTTTTAGTACTGCCTCTTCTGTCTCACTCCATCTGTATCCAGGCAGAAGTTGTCTTGTCAGTCAGCATGGGCACTGGGCCAGTAACATGCTGCTGTATAATATGAAAGCCAATTGTCTGACCTCTAGAAGTGGTGTCTCATATTCTTCTCTTTTCCACAGGCTTTTAAGGAGATGTTGTACTCTGCCCAAGATCAGGCCCCATCAGTTGAAGGTAAATAATAAAATAAGTTTGTATTGAGTGTATTTGACTTAAGATTCACAGTGTATTTGATAATGCTTTATCTCAAATAAAACTAGGAAATGTTTCAGGTTATCTTGGGGCAGTTCTGGTGGCGTTCATGTGTTTATGACAACGCTGAAAACAGCATTAGCGCCATGCGTACTTTAGTATGTAGAAGATAAAGCAGTGCCACTCAAAGACTTGCAGAAAGAAGCAGATTATATATTTATGCACTTTAATAAAACATACACATATCATATCTACTTTGATTTAAACATTCATAAGCATTTGCAAAGATATGCAAATGTTCACAGTAAAACCATGCACGTTCAAACCGCAGCCCTAAGAACAGCCATAAAATTTTTTTTCAAACGTTCGCACCAGCCATTAGTTTTGTCCATTTCTGTGGTTATACCTCTTGGTTTGATCTATGGCAGCCCATGACTAAAGATTTTTCTTCTAGTATTCTAGTATATTTTAGCCAATAGTTGCACATTTATGATATTAATTTAGTTATTTTAATATTTATTGGCTGACGGGGAGTTTAGATAATGGTTTGAACTTTGAGTTTTAGGGATGAGTAAGAGTGTTGTCTGAAACATTGCTAACATTGTTCTAAATTTTATAGAAATTAAACCATAATAATGAACTTTTAAAGTATAGGCAAACAACATTGGACAAACTTGGATTTTCTCCTAATAATAGCACAAATTTATCTAGCGTGAGCGGCCATGTGAAGTTGTTAACATTAGTCTATACTCACGTTTCAAATAACAAGTGATTATTGAGGTAGATTAATTTTAGGCAAACGTTTGTCTGCAGAATTTGCTCATTATTACCACATAAACATCTGTTCATAACAGAATGCTTGACTTCACAATCTTTCATTTTTTCTGCGACTAATAGACTAAATAAAATGTGTTTGTCTATAACAGTCTCTCTTTCGCTCTCTCTCTGTAGAGTTGTTTTACATACTTCACCAGGACAGTTTATTAACATCATTAAAAAGTAAAAATCAATAATCAGTCAAAACTGGTGGTAATCAATGAAAAGGAGGTGTAAAGGTTAGCATCAGGTGTTGCAACCTCACATGGTGTCAGTTTTATCAGATAAAAACAGAGCACAAAGCTGAGTTTGCATCAGTATGTCTGATTAGAACATAGTTAAAGTTATTTATGCATTTTTTTCACGTGTCTATTTTTTGTTATGAAACTTACAACCCATCCACCCGAGTGTAATAGTATATTTTGAAAATGCTTGGCTTGCAGCTCTCTGGTGTTTGTACAACAACAAACACCTGTTAATGACTTTGTGGCCCCATTCTTTTGTGTTCACCTGCATGTTTAAAAAAAACTGTATTTTGGGTTCAGTTTTGTGCTGTTTCAGCAGGTGCAGAATCGCATTTGATGTCATGTTACATAACTGTCTTTTGCTTACATATCAGTTTACTGTAGGCCTAACGACAGGCCTAAGCAAAATTCACAGTTCCTTAATGATATTAAATCAAATTAAATAAATTAATTTTATTTATTCACAGTTGTTATATTTAGTGGCCTTCAACATAGATTTGTTAGGTGTCGTGTTCAGTCCAGGACATTAAGCATTTGCCATTACCCAAAATGATACACATCACTGTAGATTAGGTAAAAGTCAGTACATTGTTATGTACCATATTGGGAATCAATTGTATTGTAATTGAAACTGGCAAATGTGCATGAGGAGCCCAGCGTGTCTGTAAGTTCAGTTTTAGTCTGCCTTGTACCTCAAAGAATTGGTGCTGACTGCACCAAGAAACACTGACTGCACTAAGAAACATCCACACAAAATTTCCAATGTCAAATTAGTCACAAATGTCTGCCAGTGCCAGGTATTGTTCTATTTAAAATTTGCAGTCGGATATTGTGGAACTTGAATTGAAGTCCAAAATTTACACCAAGGTCATACATTCCACAAGTAGGCCTGCATATCAGTAAAAAGTCCCAATGACATCATCTTAGTTCGAGAACCTTTGTTCCTGTTATAAATGACTGCAAGCTGACAGTTTCCACGTCTGACAGTTTGCTGTATGTCAAACGGCACCAAAGCTGATGCCACCCTTAACTGATAGCAGTAAGTTAACTGAAGATGACATACACTGTCCTTAATTTAGTGTGAGGTAACCTCACCACTGCAAACATGTAAAGCATAGTTATCCTTGGTGCCAGCATGTAATTGAATAGCTAGCCCAATTGCCTAAACGTAAATGATAAAGAAAACCGTTATCTCAGTTCAAATGCTATGCTATCTGTTAGCACTCTTAAGCTTAGCCCAAGACCCACAGCTGATGGGAACCTTATGAAGGCTTGTTCCAGCTCTCAGATAAGCAATGATTTAGATCCAAAGGTTATACCACAAACACGTCCAGATGCTCATTTTACCTACAATAGTGCTAAAGCTCATAGAGCCATAATCCTGCACATTGAGTGTTTGTCTAAGCTGTAGGGTGAAGGTAGTTGTGATTATCTAGAAATAACTGTAATCTTCTGTTTGTGGTTTTTCTGGGTGGTGGTAAGTGTAGTTAATGGGATTGTTTAAGTGAAGCTATGATTTTGGGGGGGAAATTGCATGACTAGGGTTTTGGGTAATAAGGCACTGAATTTCTGATGACGGATGTCAAAAATGCAAGCGTATGAAGTTAGAAACCTCTAATTTAAGGTGTGCAAAGTTCTGAGCCTGATTATGACAGTCTTCCTTTGTCAGCGCTTGACAGACTGAGATAATCTACAGATTTACTAATGGAAATAAGTGGTTTTTCTCCAGTATGCAGTTTACCACCCAAGCTGAGTAATACTAGGTAGAATTGAGCTAGTTTTGTGTGAATTTGCTGAAAAATGTCAGCCGCTTTGGTAGACTGTAATGGATTTTTCAGATTTTCTACAAAATTAAAAGTGTTATTCATAGTTTATTTGGAAACTGACACTTTTTGCAGTTCTCAAGGCAGTTTATTTTCAATCCCAGGATCTCCAGCTGAAAGAGAGAGCTGTGTGTGTTCATCCCTGCCGAGCAGATGAAACTGAGCTGTGTGTTTTCATAGCAGGCCAGACACAATGACCCAGCTGAATGTCTCACTGGGGAGGGTTACCTAAACCAGCACAGAAAGAGATTCCTGACTGCAGAGCTGGAATTACAAAAACCCTGAACTGCAACACAAAACAAAACATGATGAAGAAAATAAATTGTATCTTTTTTCTTTCTCTCTTCAAATGTTTTTCTTTTCTCTCTGCAGTATTTTTCTTCAAATCTGTTTCCACCTCAAAAAAGTTTATCTTCAAAAAAAATTTTCTTCACCCTGTTTTTTTTTATTTCACATTGTGGCTCAGGGCTTCCGTATGGAATAAACCTGTGTTAACACTGGATCAGAACTAATCAAACAATTTGTTTTGATATTAAACTAAAAATGCTTCACTCCCAATTGTTTTTAGACAAAACTCTTGATTGTTCTCGTCTTTACTTGGTTATACTGATAAGCATATTTAGATTTGCTTGCAACAGCATGCTTAGAGAGATATTTGACCCACAAAGGATTTTGAACTCTCTGTAAATTACTTGGTTTAGTACTTTGACCAGAAAAGCAGATCTTGATAAATCTTATCTACCAAATAATTAATAGCTTTCCCATTAATAATTCAAGACAGAATGAAACATGTTTGTAAAATGATGAAAAGGCCCATAATTTGTCCTTTGACACAGCTGATTCTGGTAATAGGATCTTGTCAGTCAAACAGTGTTTGTTGTGGAAGTGTAGGATTAGAGGCTGTTTTTGTGAGTGAGCTGTTTCAAGGAGAGTCATGCCCAGCTGAAATCATGTTGTGTTTGGTTTTGCAGAAGACCTGAGCATGGACAGACGTGGACAGTGTATTAATGCATGCAAATTTAACCTCCCTTCCCTCCTCACTTACCATAGTGAATCTAGTCTGCACACCCTGTTACATAAGTGTTGTGTAGTTCAACCAAGTGTTTAAGTGTTGCAGTCATAGTGCATCTCACGCCTCAACAGGCGTGAAAACCCCAACTTAAAATAAGTTGGGGACAGTTCTGCTAAAAATGTTCTCGCAGGTTTTTTAGGCACCGACTCATTTCTTCAAGTGTGCTCATGGGAACACTTGTGCTTGTGAGCAGTCACAGTGACTCACCGGCTGTCCGTCTGAACAGCATCAGCCACGCTCACTGTCAGTGCGATCTGTGTTTTGTCCGTCAGAGGGGAATGTCACACTGTTACGTCTCTATGGTGTCGCAGTATTTACAGTCAACAGAGTGAGGGTCACTTCTCATGCCTTCAGATTGTAAATGTTTGAGGCCTTGAACCACGAACTGTTGTGACTGTGAATTATTGTTGTTTAAAAGCACATTAACTTTCACTAGCGCTTCTCAAGACATGCATAAGAGCTGCACTTTAAATTAAACATTCACTTAAAACGGATTGCATCATAACAGTACATTTTACAACTGTTTTCATGTATGTTTTATTAGAAATAAATAAAGATCAGTCTGGATTAGAATTGCATTAAAAAAACATTATTTCTTTGTCCTGTTTTAAGTTTGCTAAGGTGATTTGGCTGTTGTGGGGGCAAAAGAGCCTGTCTTGCCTAAAGAGTGTAAGAATGAAACTTGTTCTAATTTAAAGATTACATTTTTCAAGGAATGGGTCAAGATGATTGACTAGTTAATTTGTTGGTCACTGCTGATTGTCTAGTTAGTAAAGTTGACTGGTAAATTTATCTAGGTTTTGTAAAAAAAAAAAAATTTTTAGCAGTAATAATGTTATAACGTTTATCTTGTTATGGAAAAGTTATGTTTGCTTTAAACATGATAAAATGTCATAAAGCTGAGAGTAACAATCTCCCTTTGGTTAATGACTAAACTTTGGGTTTTCAACTTAATTCAAACTAAGATTAGTTAAATAGGGTAACCTTTTTCTTATGGGGAGGAAAAATGTATCCTCCTAATTGTTTTCAAATAATTGAAAGTAATTCACTTGCAAAAAGGTCGTCTGAACACATGTATTAACCTTAGTAATTGTGAAGTGAACTCACAATAAGATTTTCTGTGACTACTTTTTAGCCAGTGATCCAGATTCAGTCATATTCACACTGTCAAAGCTTCTCACATGAATCACATTTACTGCTGAGCTTAACGGCTTATTTTACTCATCTATTAAACACACACACATTTGAAATGTAAGTTTCCTTGTCTTTCAATGTAGGATATGTTGCTCTATTGTTTTTTGTGTGTTTTTTGGCCGAGTTACTTTTTCACACTTGCTTCTTGCTTTTAGTCACAGATGAAGACACTGTCAAGAGATACTATGCCAAGTTTGAGGAGAAGTTCTTCCAAACATGTGAGAAGGAGCTGGCCAAAATCAACACTTTCTATTCAGGTAACCAAGTGTAAACATTGGATTTGTTTGATGTAAATCTCACCGTTTACATCTGCTATCTGTTGTTTCCTTTTTTTGTCATTGTTATTTACAGTGACAAATTACCCATCATACTTAGATTAAACTTTGCTAAAACAAACATTCACGCTAATTTAACACTGTCAAAGACAGAATGGCAATAAATTAACTCAGCTATTACTTTATTATAACCCAAAAAACCACCTGCCTTTATCTTTCACCTGCAGAACTCTATTATATTTCCAACTCTTCCTACAAGTTCTGCATGTGTACATATATATATATATAGTTTCTGATTTATTATTCAGATTCAGTCAGTCATGATTTGTTTAAAGTCGTAGATGTTGTAAAGTCGTAGTACATGTTTTATAACTAATTTTACTTAGTAGTGTGACATATTTCAAGTAAAACAGAAAAAGAGTTTGTTTGTTACAAGTGCATATTGCCTACCAGAATACAATGCTTTGGTGATGCCAGCTGGAAAGTCCTGGCAAAGAGAAGTTTTGACTAAAGCTTACACAGGCAAACTTTTTTTTTTAAATAATTGCATCACAAACTGATTTGCATTGACAGCGTTTTCCTCTTTTTGTGACACAGAGAAGCTGGCAGAAGCACAGCGACGTTTCGCCACGCTGCAGAACGAGCTGCAGTCGTCTCTGGATGCGCAGCGGGAGAGCAGCCGAGCCACAGGCCTGCGGCGGCGACGCACCGTCTTCCACCTCTCACAGCAGGAGCGCTGCAAACATCGCAATATCAAAGACCTGCAGCTGGCCTTCAGCGAGTTCTACCTCAGCCTCATCCTGCTGCAGAACTACCAGGTCTGAAAACACTGGAGATGCTTGTTTTAAAAATGAGCAGGGTGATGAGGAAGCCAGTGACGTTTAAATGTTATGTTCAAGGCCAGCTTTTTCCCAGCAACACGCTTTATTGTTTTCTCAGTTGTATTTTTTAAGCAATTTCTTGCTACTCATCTCTGATTTCTGATTGGCTGTTCTGTCAGTGCCCCTGATTAAGACATCTCATCTGATGGTTTCCCCCCTTCCAGAATTTAAACTTCACAGGCTTCAGGAAGATTTTAAAGAAACATGACAAGATCTTTGAAACAGTGCGAGGGGCAGATTGGCGTGTGGCCCATGTGGAAGTGGCCCCTTTTTACACCTGTAAGAAGATCACTCAGCTCATCTCTGAAACCGAGGTACTGCTTAAGAAAATCTATTCACAGCCAAATGACTTGGGCTACTTCAAATCACATTTTAAAAGCTAATTTAACTGGCTAATGGAGCTAGCAGTGGTTAGTGAGTCTTAACAGCATGTTTTTAAAACCCCAGGCCCTTGTCACCACAGAGCTGGAAGGGGGAGACAGGCAAAAAGCCATGAAGAGGCTACGGGTGCCTCCACTGGGTGCTGCACAGGTACGACACCTCATGTGACCCATGAGGACTTTTTTGTATTAGATTTGAAATGCTTCATTAAATTTTTTTTTTTTAGCCTGCACCATCATGGACAACTTTCAGAGTAGGACTGTACTGCGGAGTCTTTTTTGCTTTAATGGTCACCGTCATCATCACAGGTAAACTATAGCTTTTCATAATCCATTCAGCTATAGCCTTCATAGAGAGTTTAATCGTTTTAACATTTAACGTTTGCACACATTTAGGTGTAGTAAAACTGGGACCAGGAACAGATGGGAAGTATGTGTGGCCTCTCGTCAGAATTTATCGGGGTGGTTTCTTGCTCATCGAGTTCCTGTTCTTGTTGGGCATCAACACGTACGGCTGGAGACAGGCTGGTGTGAACCACGTCCTAATATTTGAGCTCAACCCTCGCAATAACCTGTCTCACCAGCATCTCTTTGAGGTAACTAGATATCTGAGTTCTGTACTGTGCAGTGATTGTTATTTTTAGCTATTTAATTCCACTGAAAGGATTATTTTAAAGCTATTTTTTGAAATGTGAGTATTATAGTAATAATGTTATAGAATAGTGCTACAATAATTAATTTAGCATGCTTAATTTGACGGTGATTGTTTATATTTTTATTGATACATTTATATTTGGAAAATGTTAAGATTTCGGTTGAGGCGTTTTTTCCTTGGATCATTCTTTGAATATACAAATATGTTCGATTTATGCTATTTGTATATTTTAACAATTGAAAGGCAAATTCAATTGTAAATGCCTCAACTTATAATCCTCATTCAGCTTGGAAGACCAATACATGTTTTTCTTTCATGGAAGCAGTATTGTGACAGCTAGTTTATGCTTTTGGAGATTTAGCAGTGAGGTGTTCTTCTCACATTTCCTACATGAAAAACAGATTTATGTGTTTCTCTGTGTTTCTGTGCAGATTGCTGGTTTTCTTGGAGTTCTTTGGTGTGTCAGTATTCTGTCCTGCCTCTTCGCTACGGACATAAATATCCCTATTCAAGCAAACCCTCTCGCTCTTTATGGATTTTTTTTCTTCTTCCTTATCAACCCTTTCAAAACATGCTACTACAAATCTCGCTTCTGGCTGCTTAAATTACTGGTAAGAGTCCTTATAGGATGATCTTATGAGTATCTAAAGAGTATCAGAGAACACTTTCGTCAGATCAGAAGTATTATTCCTGTTATATTGTGGACTGAGCTGGTTGATCATCTCTCTGATTCTATCTTCTGAGTCATTGTCCACCTTTTATTCTTAAATAGTTTCGAGTGGTTACCGCTCCGTTCCACAGAGTTGGCTTTGCAGATTTCTGGCTGGCTGACCAGCTGAACTCTCTAGTAGTGTCCCTGATGGATCTGGAGTACATGATCTGCTACTATGGTATGGAAGTAAACTGGGCAGTGTCTGACAGGATGAATATCAAAGATGGTGAGTTTCAAAAGTTGTGTCACTATCCAAATGTGTCTGTGAGTCAAAGTATTCCAGAGGGTTTAAAAGCAGCAATATAAAGCTTATATTTTTGTCAAAACGTGGTAATTCTTCCATAGAAAAATGTTATTAGAGATCTATAGCCCTTGAATCACTGGCAATGATGCGGAATGCCAGCTTATGCGTTACTAAAGAATTCCTGTAGACAAAGTATATTAAGTTTTTTAAGTGTGTATTGTAATGTTAGCCCAGTACAATGTCTTGCCCTATGGAGCTCCAATTTACTGTACTGTACATGCAGTAATCATATTTATTAACTACCGTATTTTTGGGGGCAGTAAATAAGCAAAGGTTGATGTGTTTGTATTTTAATCAGGTGGGATTTGTCATTCATATTCGTATGGATTGCGAGCTGTAATCCAGTGTTTGCCCGCCTGGTTCCGGTTTGTGCAGTGCCTGAGGCGCTATCGGGACACAAAGCGTGCCTTCCCTCACCTGGTCAACGCCGGCAAATACTCCACTACTTTCTTCGTGGTCATCTTTTCTGCGCTTTATAAAACACATGAAAGTAAGTGGAGGAGCTGTTACATTTTTAACTTAGTTTCTGGATGTTCGGGCTATTGTTTTAAATCCTTTATTTACCCAACATGATCTTTTCTGTGTCCCCTGGAAACATGTATAAAGACACATTTCCTCTGTGTGTCTTGCTTTTCTAATCATGCTGTTAAATGTGCCATCCAAATTAAAGTATGTTCTTCCTCTGTTATCATCAGATCTTCAAGAAGGGCAGGTCTTCTTTTACCTGCTGATTGCCTGCAAGATCATAAACTCCTGCTATACCTTGTTGTGGGACCTGAAGATGGACTGGGGTCTGTTTGACCGTAATGCAGGGGAGAACACCCTCCTCAGAGAGGAGATAGTATATCCACAGAAGGTAAGAAACTACACACACAGCTGGTTACTGTCATGGAAATATTGACACTCAGGGTTTCCGGTTTCGTAAATATTTGTACAGTAAACGGTCACAGCATTTACACTGTAGAGCTGAGATGTTGATTTTATTGTGTACTCTCTAAACAGGCTTACTATTACTGTGCCATAGTAGAGGATGTAATATTGCGCTTTGCATGGACCATTCCTCTTTCTCTTGGGGTTGTGACTACATACCCGTTTATCTCTGATATTCTGGCCACTGTCCTGGCACCTTTAGAGGTTTTCAGGTGAGTTCACTGTTATATGCACACTCGTTCTCCTGACCTATCAGCCTGTTCTCTTACAGAACATGAACTTGTTTTTGGTGTTACTAGTCAAGGCTAAAGATCTAATGTGCAATGGAGCGTCAGTAACCCTTTAGAAGTGATTAAATTATAACCCTAACCTTCAAGAACCTTGTTGCTTTGTAAATTAGTTACTGCATAGTACACAAATTAAGGACGCTTCATTTATAATAAAGCTTTTTCATTTAAACATGCTGAAATTTTATTAAACAAATTAATTGTCACCTTTAGGCAGTATACTGTAGTCAAACTAACAAACAGAGTTTAGTAGTTGGCATATTGGTGCTGCACAATTACTTACTGTTGGGTAATTAAATGTTTCATGTCATTGCTGTTAACAGCTTACAGTTTGTTAATGTAATTTATAACAGCTTACAGTTTGTTACTGTAATTTGTAAATTTTGCCCTGCTGGATTGTTGCATTGAGCTAATGGACTGGAAATTGACATTTTATAATGCCACTTTTTGGTAATACTGTCAAAACTCATTCCTTATCAGCGTCTGTTTATATTAGGTGTGGTGAACATTTAATGTCATGTTCATAAAGTATTGAATTTGTAGAAGTGGCATATGAATTTTCAAGCAGACA
>JAZGTK010006230.1:0-21118 GCA_036877625.1 Ambastaia sidthimunki
ACACACACACACACATACCTTTTGATATTAAAGACATCCATGTCTGCTAGCAGGATGACTAAATGTCAACCTTCCGTGTTCACGTTCCCCTTGCGGAATTTGATATCGTTCCGTCTTATTGCATTTAGAGCTCATCACGTTTGTCCTTTTCTCCTGGATGTTAATGAACCTCTTCACCAGCTCGCTCTATGTGTAATTTTGAAATAACCCACAGAACTGAAGAGACGTCATTGGCTGTTGTTGTGGCTCACATTTATCGTCAGGGTGTGTCAAATGGTGTGCGGAGACGCCAGATGCTGTACAGAACTAGTCGGACTATTATAAAGCAATCTGCATTCGGGTACGGTGGTTATCTTTGATGTATGTGTCTGGGTGTGTGTGCGTGTGTGCGTGTGTTTGACCTACCTGTACTTTTTTGGGGACAAAATTGCTGATAAATGTCTCCAGAAGTTAGTTAGATCCCACACAACTCCCTTTAGGGATGATTTATAAAAGGATAGGGACTGACTAATGCATTTTGCTTGCTTCTAAAAATGTCACAAGTGGAGTTCCAGAGGTTGGAATTTTTATTATATATGATGGTTCATGTTATTCCAGCATGTTCCAAGAATGTTCCAAAGATGCTTTAGTGAAAACAAGGAAATCTGATGTTTTTGTGTAAGAGTTAACATGGTTAATGTCACACATGTACTTGCATCTAGAAATAGAACGGATATACACTTCTTCAAATTTTCTACATCACAACTTTCTCTTGTAACAAAATGGTAAAATAATTTTAATCCTAAACTTTTGTTTTCTTCTAGGTTTGAATGGATAACACATCCCGGATTCTCAATGTGGAATTTTGGACCTCACTGTACGCATGGACTGTACGTATGAATTGGTATGGCAGTAGATATTTGAACATTTTGAAATGTGTACATACTTTTTACAGTTTAATTTGCAGTTTTAGCCATTTTTATGGTTTGAATGTAATCCTGATATGATTATTTAATAACCTGCACAAATACACACATTCACAGACAAATCTTTCATATATTTTGACTATTTTGAACTGAAACATTCAGTTCATTAGAAACATTCATTATTCTATTTTTGGGGAATGTCTGTAGAATGAATTGAACATGATAAAATTTGTTAAAAAGAACTAATAAGTTTAATACACTTATGCAACTTCTAATAAACAGGCAGACATGGAGCAGGACATTATGTAGGACTTCACTGCTCGATTGGAACGCCCGACAACCTCTCCGTGATTCCTTGCGGGCCTGCTGACTCAACGCCCTGCTGCTGTTCTAGCCACTTAACCACCAGGAGATACTTCCCATCTGAAACAACTTTGAAAAGGTTTCTCCTCTTACCTCATCATACACTCCTGAATCAAGTCTAATTAGCGCCGATGTTCGCTTGGTCCGATTAAAGGTCAGGCGGTTCTCTGAAGCATGTCTCCTGCAGTCCCAGCCACCCAGGTGTGAGCAGGTGTCAGACGCAGTCAGGCAGAAATCTATCTGTCTGTTCGCGCTCCTTAAACCCCGCGGGAAAATGAGGAGCATCTGGTGAACAGGTTCATCTGTTGTAAAATTGGATGGCTGCGTCTACCGAGAGTCCATCTCGACTCTGGTGAGAATGGAACAACAGAAGTGATGGTTTGTTCGAGCCTTCTTTGAGGCTAAATACCTTAGCGGAAAATGCATTGTTGTGATTTGCGAAACCTCGTAATTAAATGTCGACTTGTTTTGTTGTCATTTTCAATAGGCAAACAAACAATTTAAAGGCAGAAAGTAACACGAGCATATCATTTATGCAGGAAAATGAAAAACAGGTGGGGTAAATAAAAGGATTACACAACAGATCCTGCTGGTAGGAAAACTCACAATGATGTTAATGTAGTTGTCTCTAAGAGGAATCAAGGGAGGTTTTTGAGCTTTCTTACACCTCCAACTGCTTCCTATTGATCGGAGCTGCGTTTTTGAATAATCCTCTGCATTTTCGGGAGAGGTTCTCCCAAAGTCCCCGACAATCTGTTTTGGCTGTGCCTCGCGTCCCCCAGAAGTCCTACAGGACCTCCAGCTGACTTCTCCAGCTTAGCACAACCACAGCACATCAGAATCTTGGTGGTAAATTTATGTAGTCTTTGTTTTTGTTGTCATGTCGCCGCGTTTCGTCTCTCCTGCGATGCAGATGTGTGTTCGGATGAATAAGAGGCAGGAGGACCTCTGGCTCCTGCAGGAATTCTGCTGAGGTTACTTTCATAGCACTGTCAATAGCAATTACCACGCCGGGTTTCTCCCCGGGAAGATGCATCACAGGCCCAGAAAAGATTCCGGCAGCCATGTGCTCCCTCATTAAGACTGCAGGAAGTTTTTGTCGATATAAAACAGCATTGACTTCAGAGACTGTATACAGTCCACACTCAGGAGTAAAGAAGGGTGTGATACCAAACCTGTGAAAGGTAAAGCAGTGGTTCTTAACTTATAAGACATAAAGTGGCAATCCAGCGTGGTACCTAAAGTGTATTGAAGAATAAAATAAAAGTTTGAAATGTATTATTAGTGCAAAAATGTTCCTAAGTGTTTTTGTCTTGTTGTACAGTAAAAAAAAAATCCAGGTAGTTTTTTTCTGATAAGCTGTGTAAAATATTGACTGTTAATTCTCTTAATTCATCAAGTAAGTTTTACAATCCTATTTATGTTATTATTTATGCAAAAAAGTTGATTTTTATGGAGTTTTTGTTTTTATTAGAATTAAGCATTGTATTCTTCTTACTAAACATGATCAGACTGGATTGCCACTCATTGTTTTTGCCACTCAGGTTTTGCAGTTTAGAATGTTCTGGTATATTGGCATTGACATTGTACGAACAATTACAAAAACACATTTTCCAGCACGAACTGTGGGATCCATATTTCACCTATTGTTCAGTATTCTATGCTCTGTAAATGCAAACCTCAGCAGTCTATCCATCAGCATGGCCTGAATGTCAGACTTTTTTATGCTGTGACTTTCTGCATTAATAATTAACTTCTGCACCCCAATGACAGAAACGTTTAAAATGCTAATTCGTAATAATTGTCCCAGAAGCTGCCTAATTTTAGGGATTGACACTTCGCTAAATGTGTTTAAAATTTGTTTTTCTTTCCCTTTAGTTTTAACATTCTACCAACTGAACGCAGAAAACATGCTTTGGGTTCCACATCACAAATCAAGCTATGTGTGGTTCCAGATTAAAGAATGTGTACTAAGTGATTTGCATTATTCCTGGATGCAGTGTAAACTGAAGCGGTTTAAAATTATCCTTCTATTGTGATCAGTAGATCATGACAGACATTTTGTGTCGACATTTGAGAAGAATGTTGAGAAAGAAAGTCCCTGCTGGGATGTTTAACTTGCATCGTTATCGTTTGTCAAAGTCGTCAACGTTTCTCAAACTGACGCTTATTAGAAGAGTCAAGAATGAATTTCTAGCATTATTATTTCTGTCCTTTTCCTCATGGCACAGCATGACTCCACAACAATGCCCTTCAGTAGATTTTGTCAATCTTTCGTGTTATTGAAACATATCAAACGTTTCTGTCTCATTTTCTAAAAAAAGGTCCTGCAAAATCGAAATTGTCATTATTCGCACACCCTCTTGTCATTCCCAGCTTGTATGCTCTTATTTTTTTATAACACAAAATAATAAAATTATTTACTTTCCTGTTCTGTACTGTGATAGCAATATTGTAAATCTTTTTTTACATTTTACAGCTTTTTGTGTAAGAAAAACAGACCCATCTCAAAATAAAATCATTATTTGCGGGTTGTCAGTTAGTAAACTGAACTCAAGAATTTGGATGAATCTGATTTTATTCTTTTGAATCGATTCTTTTAAACAAAATGGTTTGGAGTCAGAATGACAGAATTGGGTGAACTATTTGTTTATCATTTGTTGACTAATCTGTCAATGTCTCTCTGTGTCCTTTTGTCCCATAGACGTTGGAGAACCATGAAGTGAGAACCGTGAAGCGAGAACCTGCGCGTCTGGTCGTGATGAGTTCAACATGACTGGAGCGTGAAACAAACCCGTCCCGTACTGATTACGACCAACTTAATAACCTCCATCATATGAGCTAGTACTGTGATACCAATGAACTGTGACCAATCATTCACATGATTGGACTATAGGGGGCTAGGCTTGGGTGGCCCAATAAAAACAGTTGGTCCTGAGTTTCAGTATTCATATAAGAGCAGGACAGATGGTCTGAAATCTCTAAGCCCCCACAGTTCATTACTTTGGCCGTCTCTTGTTTGCTTCCAAACATGTTTGTTCAACACACAGACAATAAACAACAGCCAGTGTGAGATTTCCGTCCTCGTGTTTGCCCTTTAAAGCAAATTGTTGCCTACAGATGCTGGCAGGACCCCAGCTCATGCAGACCATGATACCACAGTGATTTTAAAAGGAAGTAACTGCTTAACAGAAGGCCCCTAATGAGCGTTTGAGATTTTAATTGAACACTTAAGGAAATATTGGGACGGATACGTGCACGTCGCTCGGAAGGTTGGAAGGAACGGTTGTGGCATAAAGACAAAACATGACGACAATAATTCATTATGCTAATAGCCGGATTAGCATAAACACAGTATAGATAAATCCAATTACCCCGTAATGCTCACCGAGTTGCAGATTTATGTAGTTTAGCGTGCACATTTTCTGGCTCACTGCTGCCGGTCACAGTTATTTATTGCCATTTGCTTCACAAGCACCAGAATAAGCCTGCCAGACGATCATGAAATGATGTCCTAATATTTCCAGAAACAAACCAAAAAAAAACGGCTCACAAGATTCCAGGTGCTGTCGTTGCCACTAAAAAGAATCTCACTTTGAGTGATTGTTTGTTCCCATTGATTCTGAGTTTCATCTTTGCCATCGACTGCGTGTCATAGTTTATAGTTCTTAACATAATTGCAGGCTGGTCTTTTCCTTCTCGTTTGTCAGTATTAATGATCAGCCTGATTTCTTCTGCAGAGCTTCAAAAGTTAAGCGTTCACAATACGAATCTCTTTAAAAGATTTAGCAGAAGTTACGTTTGGTTCATGGTGTATTCGAAACAAACAATTACTCCAAAATGTAAATTTGTTACTATTTACTCACGCCTTGTTATTTTTTTACCATAACTCAGTTCAAATGTGCCTATGCTGCAGGTCTGAGATCAGTATATATTTACTTACGGTGTTTGTAGAAAGTTGTAGTTTAAATGGCAATTTTTTCATCAATTTGCTTGTTTGAAATCCGTTGGGCAAATAAGACACTGGATGCTGATACAGTAGTTATTGTAGTTAAAGATGATTATGGGCAATTTACAAGAGGTTTTGTGCTCTTGTCATTTTCTGCTGTTTATTCATATAAATCGCAGTTGAATGTGTTTACCTCTCAAATCAGCGCTCAGAGCCATCATAAAAAAATGACAATACATTTTGCAAGGTCACAGTAGACACGTCCTGGAACAGTCCAATGAACTCTCGTAATCAAGGTTAACATGGCGAATCCTGACAGATTCCTGTGATGAAATTACACATCACGGCCCCCGTGCTAAAAATACACGTGATTGAAATAGACGTGTCCCATGATTCCTAGCGAACCGGCACGGCGAAAGGGCCTAAGGTGCTTTTTCTTCCTTTTCAGCTATTATGGTGGCATGGGGGGACAAAAGCTGATCTGAGTACAGCGAGTCAAGTGGAGACCTGTGGATCACATGGTTCCATCTGATATTCTCCACCAGCCTGAGGACAGTGTCAGAGAATAATTCCAGCCCCCCGGGAGGGAACCAGTTTGCCACTGTGTCCCGCTGTCCTCTCAGACAATAGGAAGGGTAATGGCTTCCCTAAGGCCTTTCCTATTCAGTCTGATTAGACCACCTGCATCATGGAACCAGCCACTACAACAATTAGCTCCATTTATCAACCTCACATCCTTGAGAGAGGGGCAGCTGGAGAAAGAGAGGGAGAGAGACAATACAGGGAGAGTCTGAGATGAATAAAATGAAAAAGAAGCAGAAAGAAAATATCTTAAGCCTAAAGTGGTTAGCTGGACTCCCGGCCCTGCCAAGTTGATGGTTTAAGAAGAGTTTTGAGGTACTTGTTTGCTGGTTAGGCTGAGAGAGCAAACCACCTTAGACTGGTATAGCCATTGTTGTTGTTGTTGTTGTTGCTGTTTTCTTCTTCTGCTTGTGTTTGAGCAACAGAGACATGAGCTGATGGGAGAGAGTTCAGTGAACATGCCAAACCCTTGTTGCCTGATTTGTAAGGAAATATTCTTTAGCACAAGCGTTTTAAACATGATGGCTTGTAAATAAGGGCACTGCTGCTAATTGGAAATAACAGCATAATCCACAATCGATTGCTTGCTTGCTCAGACTGTATTTCATTTAGCATTAGTTCTGAGGAACAAAGATTATGGCCTACAACTATTCCCATGTAAGGAAATACAGATAGATGGGCTAGCCAGCAGTTTTGAACGGTGCAAGGGCCGAGCGCAAATGTGAGAAATGTGTGTGAAGATTCTAGAGTAAGTGTTGTTTAAGAACTAACCTTGACACCACTGTGCTATAAATGTTGAGACTAAATAGTTCAGAGCAGATGAACAGCAGGGACGAACGATTTTTCTGTCCAAACCTCTGGAGAGATCCGCAGCTGAACGGAGACAAAACACGGCGCCGAGAGACCTCGGCCCTTTGTCTCAGCTAAATATAATATGCTATATTTTTCATCGCACTGGAACGTGTTTTTAATCGCGCAGGAGTTATTTGTCATGAAAAGAAACGGTATTACAAATTGGGTTGAAAAACAACAAGTGACTTTCTTGCACAAAACTCCAGTTTAGAAAACTCCAGACTAAAGTTAGGTGGTTCATTTTACGTTCCTCTAGAGTTTAATGCTAATTCAAAACCGCCACCGCAATATGCTTCTGTCCCTCACCAGGCAGAAGAAACTAATGTTGATCTTACTTTTCATTGAGGGCTGTAGCACCATCATTTGCCCAATTGCACAGTTATTGGTATTCCAACCATAAATGGCCGAGGTAAAGCACTTACAGAATGTCAACACGAGAGCTTTGCTAATTATCCAGCCTCAGAAGCCATACTTCATAACGGAGGGTTTGTGAAGTGCAAGGGTCTCCGATTCCCCCTCGGTCACTGTGCCCCCATAATCCGGCCTCATCACAGTTGTCACTAAGACAGTATATCCATCGTCTAGAACTGCGGCCTTCACAAAGTCCTTAATTAAGTCCTGATCACCCTGTCCTCTCTCACTGGCATCAGTGTGTTTAATTTCCTGTCTTCATATCTTCAACCCTTGCCAATATTTTATTAATCAACTTTTGACTCATGCCTGTATTCAGAAGGGCCATGTTCTTTTCATGTTGCTTCTCCTAAGCTTTCTGCATAGATTTATGAATGTAATATATGTAATGTAATATAAAATGTAATATATTCTAAATTATATTAATATATTCTGAATGTTACTTGAGGGTTTAACTGGTAACGTTGACATAACACAGGTTGAATAAAGCTTTCATATCTATGCTGATAGAGTATTATTATTATGGATTGAGAAATATCATTATTTGACATACCTGCTGTATTTTCCCTAAATTTGGTCCTGAAACACAAAACTGACAGAGCGACTCTTAAAACACTGATACCAATCAAAAAGTCAGTGCCTGTTTGTCTTCTGAATATTGAATGATAAAGATTATAACTACAATTTAGTCAATGGAAAGGGTTTTTTGTTACTGATAACTGAGTACGTTTTGCTATCTTCATTCTGTTTTATAGGTGCAAACGTGGCAAAGAGCATTGTGGTAAAATTATTAAATAATTGTATCTCTTCAAGGTTAATCTTGAGTTTTCTGTATTTCATTAAATATTTAATTAAAACAATATTTAATTAAAAATAATTCATGTTGTTGTTGTTGTTTGTTGTTGTTGCAGTGTGACGTGTCCCAGTGTGACGTGATGACTTTTCCCCAGTTCACTTTTCGCTTCAGTGTGGACACAAGCGTATTTGACTCTGAAAACTCTTCGCATCGCATCTGGTTAGTTTTTGAGTATTTAAGGTAACTTTAAACAGTCAAAATAAATCGAAGAATTCCCTTTATTCGTATTTATGTTTGTACATCAGACACATCAGAATTTGAGTTCGCTCTGAGTGTGAAAGCTCTCCATCAAATCTTAAACCCAACAGGGTGCAGTCTTCAGTCCCTCCGTACCTGCCTGCCACGGAACGAATGGAGATCTTGACATCTTTTGATACGCAGCATCCACAGGTGGCCGCAGCAGCGGCCTTTCAATTCCGATTCCGTGACTGACATCCCTCTCTGTGTGAGAAAAGGACAAAGCGGGTTTTTCAGGAAGGTCGGCCGAAGAAAGATGTGTGTAGCGCGGCCGCTCTCGGGACGGCGCGGGTTCTAATTTCACAGCTGAGCTGCGTTCGGCTGCGTGTTGCTGCTTGAGATAGACCTGCCTCGCTGACTGCCTCTGACCCACGCAGCGATGGTGTCAGTGAGTATTTGTGTTATTTTTTTCTCTTTCTTTTACACCTTCGCTGTCAGATTCATTACCTTGGAGACATCCATCTTTTCAAAGTGACAGCGCATGTAACGGATAGTCGTGAAATTGGAGGAAAAAATTAAAACAAACTTGTCATGCAATGTCAAAGCGGACAGAATCATGACGCGAGCCGTACAGTATGTCATCCAAAGAAGCAGTTATGATGTTATGTCGTTCGCGTGTCATTTTTCTCAAAATAGATGCTAGCAGAAGGTAAAAGAGTGACAATTGGCAAACCGATAAGTGTAACCTTGTGGACAAATGGAGCTGAGAATGGGATAATCTGACCCAATTTTTAGTAAAGTTGCCCTTTAGGCCGGGATAAATGAGAGAAAAGTAATATCAATTCTCATACCTATATATCAGGGCCTTTGCTATAAGCTGATGTTAGAAGAAGGTATTCATACCATAAGCCCATAGAACAACCTTTGAACAACAAATTTTGTTCAAAGTGTTTCTGTGACCCAATGGTGGGGGTAAACTGTGTCATGTCGAGGGGTAAGTTGAATTATTGGTGAACAAAAATTTAATAATATAAAGAATTAATGAGAAGAACTGTTTACTCATGCACAATATCATTTCAAAGTCTTACCTGCTGTATTTGAAGGTAATGAAACTATTTTAATACTTGTTGTAATTTAATACTTGTAGTAAATTTGCCTTTAAGTGCACGATCACAGCTTAGCCCAAAGCTCTTGACACATTTACCCCACAGCTGTCATTATGTGAAAATGCCTCATTAATTCATTCACGTCTAATCTTTAGGCAAAAGATTTAATACATTGGCAGTCCTCCATGCATGATGCATATTTTTACACCTGGATACATTTGCTTTGACATAAAATTCATTTTACCTGCTATCAGTAGAAATTTTCATTAAACATGCAAAAAACTGACGTTTTGGCATAGCACCACAGGCAGCTGTATATTTTCTAAATATAGGTTTAGTGACAAGCATGCACGATTTGGTAGATAAATGGGGCCTGCTGACACATCTTACAGTACCCTTCTCTATATATTGATGTGGTGCCTGTTTTTTTCACAGGTATCCACAGGTGCAGAGTGGAAACATCCTCATAACTTAAATGTGTCACCGGACAGCTGCACGTAAGACTTCTTGAGGTTTAACAGAGAAATCCATCATTAGACAGGAAGTGGTGAGCAAAGATGGTCTGAATCTTTGCTCAGGCTTAGAGGGTTTTCTGTATAGCATCGTGTTCTCAAACCATCGATGAATGGATGTAAAAATAGAAGATGGCTCAGGTCCCTTTGGAATAGGAATGTAATATGTTTTAAGGCACACAACTATTATACATAGAAATCCCAGGATTTCCTGGGGATTAGTTAGTTCACCCTGCCTGTGATCTCATTTCTTCCCTCGGTGACATTCGATAGCACAAACCTGTCGACCTAACAGACCTACAAGCTTCTGTAAGTCTGGGTGAGTCTAACCTATGCGACAAGCCAAGATTGTGACATGCCAAAGAAAAATGCCTTGGGGGGAGATCGCAGGACATTTACTTCCGCTCGCATCGTTTTCTGCGCCACCCTTAAATGTGTCAAGCCTTGGGTCATTTTTCTACTGTACTGCGGCCAGCACACCCCTCTACCCCGCCCAGCCATTCACTCCCTGTGGTTGCAATCACCTTGCTAACGTAACCCAAGTCCGTGTCAGCGGGTATTTTTCGCCAGGCCTTCGGCTTCAATGCGACGCGCTGCAATCTTTCATGTGGACGTCACCGTGCCACATTCTTAAATAAAGGCAATGCATCACAGGAAGGAAAGGTGTCAGTTAAAGAGAGAGAGAGAGAGGGAGAATGGGGCTAATGACTCAAAACGAACCATGATAAAGAAACGGTACAGGCAGTGCGGTTGCTGACAGCTGACGTTGTTGCAATGCATTGTGGGATAGAGGTGTATTTATGAACCTAGAGTTGTTTTGTTTGTAAATACCAGTGAAGGAAAACATTTGGGATTTTGTCAACTGAAATTATATTCAATTCACATTTATTTCACAATGCATTTCATTTCAAAGCTGCTTTATAGAAAGTGAATGAATATATACTAAAATTGTTTCAGTTTGATAAGTCACAAGTTTTGGCATGATTCTGATTAAACTAATGATAAGAAAACCAAGTTGTCTCCATGCTGAAACCTTCAGCTTCAGTATCTCTGCTTGATTTTCAATGTTAACGGTTTTAATGAGTCATGAGACAGGGTCCATGCAAAATATTAATAGTTTCCGTTACATGTGGAAGCTTGGGAAAGAATTCTCCCAGACCAATTACTTAGGCATGGCTGAAGCGGTGTGTTTCATGAGCGGATTGCACGTTTCTAAAAGCGTTTTCTCCCGACCACTCATGCCAAAGCAAACCCCCAAACGGACCCAATATTTTGCGGCCGTACGTGGTGAAGTTGGATGCGCATGAAAATGACGGAGCCCCGGCGAATGGGCTTACACGGCACATTTGGTAATTTGCACACCTTCCTGCACTTCAGAGGGGCACAATTACCAGGTGTCTCCGGGGCGGCTGGCCTCTCCGATTCTCATTGGCAGGGAAAAGCGCACCTTTGCAGCACTGTCCGGCCACGGCTGCGGCAGCATGAAATGGACGTTAATTCTCTTCGCTATCTGTACCGTGCAGGGACTGTTTTAAAGCCTACATGTGATTCTCTCTCTCTCTCTCTCTCTCTCTTTCTCTCTTTTGCTACAATCGTTCAAAAAATGTAGAGAGAGAGAAAGGAAATGGGTGAAATAAAAACATCAAACAAACCTGTGAAATGCAAAATAGCCCAAGTTATGCATGCGGTTGCCCCCATCAGCGGCACTTAATGAGAATTTCACCTTGCCGGTTTGAAGGTAATGGAGGAAAATAAAGTGTTTACTGGGTAAAAAAAACGTTGGGCTATATTATGCAGTTAGGTAGCGCTTTATTATTGCAATATATGTTCAATGTTCAAGACTCAACTGAGCTATTATGGTGCTGTCCATGGCCCTAAAATTAGCCCACAGTGACGTACTGTAGACAATATGTTGTTCTGTATACCTACAAATTTACATTTTCTGCATATTTTGGTTTAATGTTTAATTAGTTTACAGTTTGCAAGCCACTCTGATAATGCTTAGTTAAACAGATGGTTGAGGTGTTGTTAAGAAAGTAAAGATGAAAGCACAAGTTGTTTTAAACGTTCCCAGTCGTGGTTTCTGTGAGATCAGCATCAGATGTTTCACTGCTTCTGTTCTCGCACGCTTCGGCGCGTTCATTAGCATGAGCTAGGCATCGGCCGAGGCTGCGTTCCCTCGTTCAGAAGCGCCTCTGTTAACCTGTCAAAACTAAATTGTAAGTCAGCTCGATTTTAGGGCTCTAGGTGTTGAAGACAGAAAGGTTGGCATGTTAGCTCACACCGCGGTGGTGTATAAATCTACAATAATATGATGAGCATTGGCACCTGTCTCAACAAGTTACCCGACTCGAAAAGTGACCGCCGTCCTTCTCAACGGGGTCTCTGTGAGTATGTAAGTGGAAAGTACCGTGATGCTGCCTGGAAAGCATAAAAGCACACACACACACGCTGTAACACACACTGTTTCTGTTGCTAACAGATGGAACAGTGTCTTCTCTACAAGGGCCCTTCGGCATGCTGTAGTAAATGCTCCTTTGCCACAGAGAGCATCAGTGCATATTCTAGATCTGAAGACCATAGTAATACACTAGAGAGGGAAGATCTGTTGCAATTGAGACCAGATGCGTGACGTCTGTGGCCGAATAGACGTAAATGTGACGCAGCGGCCCTCATGAGATTACTGTCGTAATCATCTTTTTGTAAAATACAATAATACCCGGCTTTAAAGTAATAAATGGCCCTCCCTCCAACACGCACTTCCAGATTGTTCTACCAACCATCTGATGTGCCCACATGCCTGTGTTTTTCGATCGCCTTAGACAAAACAAACAATAATAATGGAATAATTGTAATTTCCCCTGTTGAGGATTGAAATGAGTTGGTGGCTGAACTAAGACTCCACACAGTCACGCTTTGTTGATTTGGAACACTTTGTTATGTGTGTGTTGAGACTGCATTAGGCCTTTTCCCCGCTGGATTTGGTGAACAGTGGCGCTCTGTTTCCCTCTGCTGGACGGGTTTGGAACAACATCCTGCGTGCTCGCATTGGACAGCGTTCAGGTGCCTGAGCTAAAGATGAACGTCCAAGAAAATAAATCACTCCTTTGTCAATACCCTCATCCATGCGTCCTGCTTGAGAAAAAGTCTCGATTGCTCGAGAATGCATACAAAGTCCAATGCTGTAAAGTGATTGAAATGGATCGATTTTTTTCGCAGGCATGCTGTGCACCTCTAAGCAAAACGCAGAACTAGTCCTTACCTTTTTGAGCATGAATGTGTGTTAACATTCAAGTATTTTATTGATAGTTCTGCATGAAGCAGAGATTCCAAAATAGCCAGTGTGGTTGACCTACAACCTGTCTAGACTGCATGTGTCTGGACTTATGATGTTCTACAAGGCTGTTTTTAAATGCAACAATGTTTCTTCAACCTTGTAGAACTGTTCAGAAGACATTCCCCAATGACACGCCCCTCCAGAGATTACATTTCCCAAGGAGCCTTCAGTGCTACATCAAGTTCACCAACAGCTGAGAAGTTGAGAGAACCAGAGCGAGGACAATCGTGTCAGTTATTTTACCCTCCTCGATGTAACCGTTTGCTTCAGGCTTTTCAAAAGCAAGAGAATTATAAAGCTTTGAAGAACTGAAAAGGCTAGAGTGAGCCAGTTCAATTTTTCTTTAGTTTTATTTGATGGCAATTGGGTTGTTGTAGACCTAACAAGTGCACGAATGAACCTCAACCAGAACGCATTAATCCTTGAGTCATCCAGTCTAGCGCAGAACCCCGGTGTGACTCAGAATCAATAGGAAAACCATTATTATTAGGGCAGGCTTGACATCTATTTAATTCATACAAGTCTTTGACACAGATGTGGTCCAGCATATGGGGGATTTTAGCTTTGACAGAACAATAGCTGGTAAAAGTTTTGCAGCAATCAGTTTCTTTTTTAACAAAACAAGGGCTTGTATCTAATTGGTCATTCTGCAAGCGCTCTTTCTCCAGCCATGAGAGTGTAAAGCATCATACAATGTCCACAGGAAGTCCTTGAGGCTGCGTGGTGGAGTTTGTGAAAGATGTGTTTATTTGTGAACTTCTCAACCTTTGCTCCTCTAAAACAACACTCTCGCCACCGTGGGTGGATGTCTCACCTTGCGGGCGAGGAGGGCGTCCTGCTGGGCCCACGCTGGCGCCAGAGTGCTTTTGTAAGGGCAAGGCGTGCTAGGTCATACCCTTGATCCTCAATACTGTGGAGCCTGTGGGGAAAATTCTGCTAATGGCTTCCACACATGTGACCGAAGGGGGAGTTGAGTCCAAACACTGATCAAGGACCAGCTTGTCTAAACAATGCACGATTCAAAGAAGTGCAAAACTGATCTCAGAGCAGCAGAATGAGGGATCACATCTACCAAGCTTTTGTGACCCGGTCCGGGAGTTCGCAAATGGAGGTCCAACCAACAGAGACCAACATCGCTGTCGACACTGGTGAGAAAAGTGCACTTAGTCCACACAGTCCATCACCTTCCATAATTAAGACTATAACGAATACTCAAGAGAAAAAGATTGATGGGTGAAAACCAAAAAGACACAGAAGATTATGATGATCTGTGTATGCGTCTAACTGTGAAATATTAGAGGGTAGGCTGTTAATCTCCTGATTTTCTCACATCTTTATGCGTGGTACGCTATAACAGTCTCTCACCTACCATCAACAAATGAATTCTAATAAGCCTTTGAAGGCCTGGCATCTCAGCAAGGGTTCTTGTTGGAACGGGAGAGAGGCATTAGTGCAAGATGAACACGATAATAGGGGCAGGTGGAGGGGGAGGGGGGCGTGTGAAAGAGAAAGCCAGGCGCTGGCGGTTTCCCGTGTTATTTGCCCTTTGATAAGCCTTGCGGTGCACAGCAACCAAGACTTCTTATTCTTTCTCTCTACATCCCTTTTTTCTATTACCATATTATTCTGTTACTCTCTCTCTCTTTCTTATTAAAGTGGTAAAGCAGCACTTTTCTGGGAAATGAGAAAAAAACGTTCAGTGATAAAGGTGAGAAAGCGGGTGACGTTTGGACGACGGTTTTGGTTTTAGCACATGGAGTGACTGTATTAAAGAGTGATTGCAATCGTGTTTTAAAAGAGCTTGTCTGTGTTTGGCACTGAAACATTTTGTGTTTTTCCTGTGCCTAAAACTGATAGAATCTCATCTGGCTTATTATTGTTGATGGACATATTTTTGCAGATAATAGATGGTTGTTTTTTTGTGGCCACTGAAACTGTCAACAATGGAAATTTTAATTAAAGGAAATTTCTGTATTAATACAGTTTCTACATTTTTAGCGCTGGTAGTTCATTCAGTAAAATCATGGTACTAATACTTTCAGCCAATGAAATTCCTCAAGCTGTACATGTGCCTCAGAAAGGGACTTGTTAATATGCATAAATGTATTTACAGTACAATCACATTTGTATGAATCTATGCGTCACTCGCTCAAAAGTCGGGTGTTGATTCTTGGGAAAAGTCAGCAGAAAACAAGGCGCCCATTGAATGATAAAAAGGCGGAGTTTGTAGACCACCAACTTTTTAAATGTCAGAAATCCAGATAAATGACAAGAAATATCACAGCAGTGGCCTAAACGCCAAAACAGAGTTAATTATATTTCAATTAGTACTATGTCAGCACCTTTACAATCTTCAATGACATCATCGCTTATGGGTGGAGCTTCACAAATTTGCAGTAGACCACTAGGACTAGCAACTACCACTGTTAAAACAGTAACATTAGCGATGGACATACTGGTTGTCATGGTAAAGCAGGCTGTATTGTTTTTGAACTGAATTTTACATCCATTAGCGGCAGGTCAAGGGCCGTTTGTCCCCGGGCCTCAGTGGACTTCATCAATGAGGCTTTGATGATGATGAAGCATTAGCCAAAAATCTCACACAGGGATTTCAGCCCCTCCAGGAAGCTCCAACTAATCCATATGAATTTCCATCTGTTCATATTTCAGATTTGCCTGATTTGGTGCTTTTCCTGCAGGTGAGAGAGGCAAAGGGACGCAGAGCAAATGGCTTGGATTAAGTTGAGGTAATGACACTCACGCACACCTTCTGTGATTTTTTTTTTTTTTTTTCAGGACATCATATAGAGCAAGTTCATTTATCATAGCATCAGGAGCGAGAATAAATAGGTGTCAGAAATGTGATACCCATTTCACCATCTGATTGGTTTCAGCCAATCAGCTCGAGTCGATGCAGACCGGCAGATGAGGTGCATTGGGCGGATGAGGTCTGGTGAAGAAGAGATGCTCGTGTCATGAACGAGTACTGATGGCCCCCGCCCCTCCCTCCCCCTCTTCTGTTTCCTCCCCAACTGATTCTTTGCTGTCAGTTCTGCATGCGTGCGAGTGTGGCCTGTTTTTATGTGTACAGCTGCTCAATGTTTCTCTCTCATGAAGAGCTGAATGAATGTTGCAGTTCAGTGGTTCAATTGGGATTTTGGAGGTGGAAGAATTTTAAAATCAGGAACTCCACAATTACTTGTGTTAAACCTTTTTTGTGGTTGCGCTTTACTGTGCTAGAAAACAAAATAAAAGATAAGTGTTGAGTCAAATACTAAAATACATATAAAAAACAGATAAAACACAACTTCAAAACCAAGCAAAATTGCTACTGCATCTAAATAAATGTATCAGAAACGTTTGGTTGTATAATTTAGTGATTTTACCTGAAGACAGAGTGAACAGAGGCAGCTGGAGGGCATCTTAATGCTTAATATAATGAAGTTTGAAGGTTTGTCGAGTGAGTACACTCACTAAATGGAGACAGAATGTGTTATTGATCTAAACAAATGTGACTGAAGAACTAGAATGAACCGCTACTTTTTTAAAAATTTATTTTATTTTTTGAATTGAAGAACGTGGGTTCATCTGGACATCTTTACAGTGAAAAACAACAGTATGTAATTTTCAGATCAAAGTTTATGTCTGAGTTTATTCCTCGAGTGAGAGCTTATTGATTATGCGGGTCTCCAGTAATTGACGATAGATCAGACAGAAAATGAATCCTGTGCAGTCCAGCTGGGCTGCTGAAATGCATTATGGGGGATTTAAAGGATTGACACCGGTCTTGACCGGGGCATGGTAGTTTGCCTGCAGTGAGATCTCGAGATGTCAAGAGTGATGCGTTGCACTTTTCAGCATTTGTCAGCGATCAAAGACAGTAAACGGCCCAAAAACGCATCAAATACTGCAGTAAACCAAACCGCAGTCAAGTGGAAAAGACTTTGGATGGGTGCGTTGACGCAGTAGATAACTAGTCAGGGTCTGCCATCGCTTCTGCTCCAGTGAGCCATCAACCATCTCACTTTCTTTCAATTCTTCTAGGAGCCAGTAAGATCTCACCGCAAGCTTGGAAATAGCTCGTTCTCCAAAATGTGCATGTGGGTCTGGAAGGAGGTGCTATGGGACTTCACACAGATGGTACGCCTTGACCACGGGGACCGGATAAAAGAGCCAGATTAGGAATGGCTACAGAGACCCTGCTGGGGTGCTGGTTTAGCTTTCCATCTCTCTCTCTTTCCCTCTCTGTCTGTTTATCTGTTCCGTTTGTGGGTTGGTGTGTGTAGAGGCCCATTTACTGCCATTTTACAGCTCATTTGGGTCCAAGCGAGCAGCGTGCCAGAACCTTCTCCCAGCTCCCCATGACCCACTTTCAGCTCAAGCTGGCTAACGAAATCAAAAACACGAAAGAAGGGCGAACCAATCTGACCATGTGCACTTTTTAATGTGATGACAACTCAAAAGTATAAAATTTTTACTAATAAATTTCAAAAAATTGCAGCAAACTTTGTGTGTTTATGTTCCTGTAGGTCTTTGGCATCCCAGAGGTTGTGGGTTCGAATACCAGGGAAAATCTGCCAAATCGTAAATGTAACAAAAATTGACCATTTTAAAGTGACCATCAGATGGTAAGTGTTGTAGAGAATTGTGTAAAATATTTATGTTAAGTGTTTTAAGGAATTATGGATGCTTGTATTAAAAGTGCTTGTATTAAATCTTGTTTAACACATGTACACTTGTGTCTATAGATCTGTGCAACTGTGTGTCCACCGCCCAGCGCCTTTCATCAAAGCAGAGCCAATATAACCATTATCTCTCTCTCTCTCCCTCCAGCTTTCCTGCATTCCAGCCTTCTTCCCTCAGTCTTGGCACACTCCTCACAGGCTGATTTAAGGGGGAGCATTACGGTGCAAGAGATGAAATTATTTCATTCCTCTCCTCTATGGCTCTCTTCCCGCTCTTGATGGGGTCCCCCGCTGCCTCTGAGGCACGCGGGGAGCTACGTGTCCCGCGTAAAAAGGAGCTAGCATCTAACACGCGTTTGACCCTTCGTTCTTGCGAGGCTGAAAGCGGCTGCTTTCAGCATCAAATGATTAGCGATCCAGGGCCCCAGAGGCTCGGAACTGAGCTCGGTATGCGCTCAATTTTCCACCATCACCGAACAGTTAATGTTAGCCTGAGCATCAACGCACACAAAGAACAGGGCAGCCCTGTCTTTTCAGCGCGGGCATTCCTTTGGGCTACTTTGATGCAAGGACTGAATTTCATTATCTGGGGAAAATGCCCTGAGAGCTTTAGTGGAATTAATAATTGATTGTTTCATTTTCTGTATTGACTTATTTCAGATGGAATAAAATGACATTGGCTACATTATGTTTCTTAATTGAATGGAAAATACAATGAATCTTTATTGCTCAAAGCAACCCAGAAGACAACTTTATTGCTCCAAGGTTGCTCTTTTAAAGCTCAGGAGATTTAATGGAGATTACGGTTGTGTTTCATTTAAGTATCATTTTGTCTCAGATGTTTCTCCTTAAACTGCCAAGGAGAAATAAAAATAGAAACAAATGAGACAATTATTAAAATACTTTAAAGCTTTAAAATTAATGCAGATTGTAGCTAAAATAATCTGGATTTAAGTAAATTAAGTAAATTGAGTAAAGTTTGGGTTCATATTAAAATCTTCAATAATATTGATGTTTGATTGCAGATTTGACAAATATGAGCTCAGTTTGAGACATTGTTGGGATCTCATCTGGATCTCCATTGGAGACATTTGTGAGGTTTCTGGGTCTTTTTCTGAGGAGAAACATCTGAGACACAGGAGACTTAATGCTTAATTGTATCATTTCGATCTTGCAAAAAGGTCTTAAGTGTGTGTTCGTGCTACATAGTTTCTGAGAGCTGTATAAACTCCCAAATAAGACAAAGTTTCACATTTTTGACTGTTGATGACTTTTAATGTTTGGGATAGTTCACTATGAAAATTCTGCCACTGTTTACTCATCTGTATTGTCCCCCCAATGCTGTGGGATTTTCTTTGTGGGATATCCTCAGAGACATACAGGCAACCTTTATGGGTATTTTGGGTGATTTTTAAAACTCCGCAGCCCTGATCCTCATTATGACAGAGTTCGGAGAATATTCTGTAGTATTTCATCATTTGTGAAGAAAGCAAGTAAATTCCGAGTTCAGAATTTTCTCTTTAACAACAAGTTCAACGCTCCCGTATTTGAAATCTGGAGAATATTTCCTGGAGTTGATCCATTACATGAAATATGAAGGAAAAGAGAAGCGGCACATTCAAATTTGATTTCTGGAAGCAACGTGTAGTACCACAGGTTCATGTCTTTCAATAGATCAAGCTCCGGTTCCTCATTAAACCCTGCTAGTAAATGTTTGAGTAGCTTGCAGGGCCTCTCTGAAGAACCATAGAACTTGTTCTTGTAGTAGATACTGTCCTTCTCAAATCACAAAACCCCCCGTGTGAGCCCCCATTGCTCTGTCTTTGTTTCTCAACATGCTGCTCTTTTTAACTGTCTTTCCTTCCGTCTTCTATCCACACAGGTTCCCCATGACTGACTGCATCATTATTCCATGGACGATCTTTATTAAAGATGCATCTCCACGCCTGAGATTCAAAAGGAACGTTCTGACCCCGGCAATAGCTGCTGAATTATGGAGACCCCCAATGAAGGTGTTTGCCTTTG
This sequence comes from Ambastaia sidthimunki, assembly GCA_036877625.1. Lineage (NCBI taxonomy): Eukaryota > Metazoa > Chordata > Actinopteri > Cypriniformes > Botiidae > Ambastaia > Ambastaia sidthimunki. Next base: position 19,761 of record JAZGTK010006230.1, read on the forward strand.
ATCCGATTGTTTCCCCTCGATTTCTCCCAGGTAAGACAGACACACACACATAACACTGTCTTCAAAGTGCGGCGATAAAACAAGAGTTCTATATATGCAGGAATTGACCTTCTTTTCTAATTTATCAGATTGTGTGTGTTTTATTTGGCCCATTTCCTACATTATCACTGTCCCACCTCCTTATCACACACGGCTTTGAGCGACAGAGGATGGAAAGTGTGTGTATATTTAATGGCCGCGGAGGGTAAGGCGTCCCATTTGGAAAATGGCCGTCATTTGTCACATATTAATAATGTAGTGAGATTGTGTGATGGGTCGGCCAGAGTAACCTCTCTATCAGTCTTTTTACCACTATGCCCGTTTTCTACTATTTTCTTCTGACGTTCTTAACACCCAGCCTTAGAGAGGAGCAGAAAATGACATTACGCTAAACAGTAATGACTCTTATTTGGGGTTTGGGCTGTTTAAGGAAATTGCCCCCCATCCTCTTTTGTACACAGCTGTTGTAACACATGCGCCTGGCTGTTGCTGGGTCAGATGTAGTGTGTGTGTGTGTGTGTGTGTGTCCATGATACTGTTTGTATCTTGTCCATAAAAATCCAATGAAACATGTCAAAAACTGACAAAAAAGGACATTTTAGTGTTCTACATCCTGTTTTACCCTAAATCTAATACTGTCAACAGGTTTGTATGAAGGTTAGCTTTAGGGGATAGAAAATATCATTAGCCTGATGTAAAAAAAAAAACAATGGAGGTCTTTAAAATGTCTATAAGATAATATGATTTTCTTCTAGACACCAAAGAAAATTCCTGCTGTGTCCTGCTTCCCATATGTTTCTCTTGAGATAAACAGTAATATCACACGTGTCTCCTTTAGACTTTAAGAAAAGAACATTGTTGGTGTGTGTCTGTGTGTGTGTGTGACATGCACCAAAGAAACACAATAAAACCAGGAACAAGAAAGTAAAAAGTTTGATTTTATGTTAACACTGAAGTGTCTGTGTGTCGTGTGTGTTGTTCTAATGGGTTATCATGGGATGGCTCTATGACAAGTGTGAGTTGAAGGTGACCACAGAAGAGCCCAGCAGCAGAATTGTAGAGTCTCTCCCACCACGGATCTAATTAGAACCTTCCACTGACCCCCAGTGAGCATGGAGATGCCACACGCCTCGGCCGTCATGGAAACAAGAAGGACCGTCCTGAGACCGGAATCCTTACCGAGAGAATCTTGTTCCAACTCACAGATACAAATGAACTCTGTGGTCGCCCTCTTGTAGTGATGAGTGGATGACTGAGTGTGTGTATCTATGTTGTCCCCGGGGTACTAAGATCAAATAGTCTTTTCTTGCCTGGCTGTG
>JAZGTK010006231.1:0-21118 GCA_036877625.1 Ambastaia sidthimunki
CAAAAGTAGTCATGTATTCAGACTAAATAATTAACTCTTAATGAGTTCTAATGTAGAATGATCAGTCACATGATATTAACAGCTCAGGTGATTGGCTAAAAAAGCAAAGATGGCAGTGTGCAGGTTAGGGGGACTTGTGGGATTGCATGTGCCAGCCAAGCATCTGCCATTAGGATAAATAAAAATGCTAATGAAATGCTTTCTCCAGGTATATCAGACCTTCTTGTTAAATAATGTCATAATGTATTACAAAAAATTATTACAGTATAACCTAGGACTCATGTGATTATCCTCTGAGTTAGTCAGTAGAGGCATTTTAGTCAAACCAATTATATTGCAATTACATGTTAACAAACAAGAATGCTAATCAACTATGAGCGAATTCATCAACTTCAAAATCAAATCAGGAAATCCACTTTATTAAACATGTATTCTGAAATCAGGCACATATCTTCAGAGTAATCAGTTTTTAATCAAATCGTGATTAGGGCTGAAGTTTCCTCACACACATCTTGTGCAGGAACATCGGTCAGAGCCAGAGATCAGCATCACAGCTGAGATCACTCATCTGAGCCCTGCTGAGCCCAAGACACCATCAAGCAGCTCTCGCACACAGCACGCTTGGGTTTCATAAAATACAAATGACATCCCCGCATGCCAGCAGACGCGGGGCGTTACGAGAGCAGACCGCTCTCATTAAACGCTCGCGTCTCTTTGCTCATTATTCACATCATAGAAAAGCAGGGCTGAACTCAGACGCTTGGCTTAGTGTGTTCTTTCATGTACACAGTAAAACTTTATATATTAGAAGAGGCAAAAAAACTATTCAAGTGTGTCATTGCTTGTTTAAAGATGTTAGTTCAAGATGTTAGTTTAAAGATGTAAGCATGCTCATTGACATTGGTTGAATGTCAGAGGGGCAAATTTACAAAATGGCTTTGGCACACATCCAAAACTGCTTTTGCCTGGGGGCAATTTTATCCACCCTGAAGAAACACTGTGGCTTTATGAGTCTGTCGAAACACTGGTGAGTTTGTTTGAACACACCTAACGTAGAAATATTGGCTCAACCTATGGCATAAGTTTGGAAAAGGCCTATCTGTTTATTCTGACCAACAGCAGACAGAAGCAGTGTTCAAGAAACCTGTCTGAAAAGAATGCTAATATTTGCAATTCTGTTTGGCGACAGTAGTCAGAAATTACACACTTCAGCTTCAAGTAAAACAATATTCATTAAGGTCATCTGCATTTAAAAAGATTGCCAAGTCTTTCTCTGTACAGCAGAAATCATTTTCATACACAGCCTAAACTCGCAGCAGATTTTCTATTTCAATGCAGCCTCCTGCTCACCTGGCACACACACACACACAAACGCTGATTTGTGGGCCTGCTAGGTGAATACTGGCTGTGTGCCATCAATGCAGTCTGCTTCCAGCCTGTCTGAAGACTTCCTTTGCTACAGCTGAAGTGATCGCTGGCTGCAGGTGCTCTCTACAGGAGAACAGGCTGCGTCCAAGACTCTGGATGGAAGAGCAATGAGACGTCTGTGGTCAATGTTTCTCTGATCGTGCCGTATATATGCGGAGTGTAGGACACAAAAAGGGAAACATTTGTTAGCATTTCAAAACATTTGTGTCCACCAGCATGGTGTGAGCAAGGCACAAGCAGGTGTTTCCAAATTATTCCCTTTGGGAACTGAGTGGCAGGCGTACCTGGGGAATTGTGGGATTGACAGCAGAAGGTGACGGCAGGCCACTGGTGTGACATCCAATGATCTGTTGCAGGATCTACTGGAGCTTCTGTTGAAGTTTTTAATTTACATTGTTATACGTGACGGCACTTAAATCAGATTTAGCTTAAGTTAAGTTAAAGTGTATTGAATTTATATAGTGTTTTTGGATACACAAATGCATACCATTCATTCTGCTATGTATTGACCACTTATCACATTTTAATTTTTTCAGGAAAAAAAAATCACTATGAAAGTATATTGGGTTACAAATAGCGTTTCACACTGACTTTACATTGAATTCAGATTAGTTCTGATTTGGCCACTGGGGGGAAGCCACCTTAACACCACCTTTAATTCAACTGATTGACTGACACAAACAGAGCTAATTTCAATAGAAGAAAAAGAGAACAGGATGTTCGGTTCACACCCAACATGTCGTATCTTTGACAACATAGCTAACTTCACAAAAGCGTATGGTCCACAGGGTGACCTCGAAACCTTCATCAAAATCAACATGAAGAAAATGACATATGGGAAATATAATTATCCTTGTCAGAGCACCAAAAATAACACACTTAGTGAAGAACAATTATATCAGGGATCATAGATTAGTTGGTGCCTTAATTGCCACTGTCACGCTGAAGTACAAAAGCAGCAAAAAGGATATTTAATGCTAAATTAGTCATTTGCATTACTGATCAATGGAATTACCATTAGCTGAGGTGAAATCGTTGTCACTTGCCTTCTGTCATTTGTTTGACAACCTGTTATAATGGCGTCAGTCACGGAGAACAGTCGGGGCTCAGAGGAATATTTCTAGCCATGAGAACATGAGGGTATGAGTTCAAATCTCACTTAAGTGACAATTTTTCTTAAACCAATTAAAATGGCATATGTTTGTCAGTAGTGTACTGTATATCAGTAGTTGCATGTTTTATTGTACTTTATTTTGAGATATTATTTTTGAGATATGTAAGAAAAGCAGCTGGATGAAAGCTGGGGAGTTGAGGCAAGTTATGTGCCACTGACTAGAGGGAAAGACAATATTTAAAGGAATAATTAACACAAAAGTGTAAAATTCTGTAATCATTTGTTCTCAGTTTACCTCACGTTGTTCCAAACTTTTATAAAGAAGGAGAAACGCTCAAGGATTGTTGATCCTCTTTTTTGTTTGACAGAAGAAAGTACGGATTTGGATCAACATGGAATAACATATTGACCAAATTTCAACTTCTGGGTTAGCAAAAGGACTCGATGTAGAATAACTTTAGCTTACTAATGTAAATGTGAGGAGAAATATCATATAATCACAGATGTTTAAGGTGGCAGATATTTAGAGGTTTTGAAATAGATTGTTATACATTTTAAAATAAAAGATAAAGGGTCTAAAGATTCACTGGACAGGATCTAGCAGCAGATGTTGAATTACCATCAGGCTATGCACAAGATGTCACTACATGCAGAACTATGTATCAAACTAAAGAACATGTAGTTGAACTTAAAACTAAGGGTGAAACTTAATATAAAGACCTAACAAATAGTAATGTAAAAGATGAAACAAAAGAAAGAGAGAAAGAAAGAGGGGGGGCAGGAAATGGGTCTGAAGTCGAGGTATTAGCTGCTGAATAGCAGTAATAGAGAGAAATGAGAGGCATAAATAGAGTCTAAAATGAAAAGAGAAGGTGAGATTGTGTTTAGTTGATTGTTTTATTTTCCCTCTCTGAGTCCTGACACAAACACACACAGTTGCTCTAGCCAGCCCAGAGAGGGAAAAACATCACACTCATGCGTTACCACTGCAATGTCAATGAGGACTATATATCATCAACTGTATGCATGGATTGTTTTTGCATAGGTCTTGCAAGAAGCTATTTAAAGGCTAAGCAGTGGCATTCATTTGCTTTGCAAAGCTCAGCCCAATTCAAGCACATAAAGAAGAAGTCTTAAAATAGCTCTAGGCATGAGGCAATAACTTTACAGCTTTTTTCACAAATATATATTTTTAGCAAGCGCCACCATAACTGTTATTTAGACTTAGGGGTTGGGATTTCAACAACCTCCTTGTCATAAGTTTTAAGCTTTGATGCAGAACCCAGCTCTCACAGCATGTGCAACAGAGATTCATGAAACCTCAAATCGTTGGCCTGTTGAAGAGGGATGTGCCATTATTTTTTACTCTTACGATTTTCATCTAGTGGACGATAAAAGGACTTGAAGACCTGGGACAGAAGCAACCGCTTGGCAACCCCGCAGAACCGCTGTTGAAAAGCAAAGACATGCCAGCAATGCCCTAAAAACCACGCAGAAAACCAAAGGTGCCAAATTGCTTTCCAGAACCTTCAATCTCTGGTCCTCTGTGGTTGTTTCACCTCACATGCTTAGACCATCACAACCTCTGAGGAACAGCTGATGACACGCCTCTTAAGTACATTACTCTTTATACAGCCTCTTGAGTTTTTGTACTGCTCTAACCTACCCTTGACACCAAACGTAAAAGTGAATTGAGACAAACAAAATACAGACAGACAGAGAGTTTTCCCCTCCCCGCACGCGGCACCACAAGGTGAGTGCACACATGGCCGTACGTGGGCAAGCACTGGGTAGGAACAAGGCACAGGCCGGCTTGCAAAAATAGCTGCCCAGCCTGGCCCTCATTTCTCCTGCCTCCAGAATTTTCACTAACATTAGTAAATACACAGAGCTCACGACCAGAGCAAACACAAAGCAGACTAACTCACGCCCGGGGCTGGACTCACACACAGTTGGCATGTCCTGCTTTTAACTGGACCTCTGCTGAATATCTTCACACCATAATGAGCAAAGGAGCACTGTGGAGGAAAGGTTTAACAAGAAAGAGATGGATAGTAGGAGCTCATGCATTCATGTGTGAGAATGTGAATGACTGTATACTGTGAATGTCCATCTCAGTTTAATTCACCATGAGCTGTGTCCTCTACAATAGTTGTGATACTCCACTGACACAACGTCCAAGCCAGTGGGGTTGTTAGTTCACCTGCATGCATTAAAGAGGTTAGTTTACCCTAAAACAAAAAAAATCTTCTATTTTATTATATAATTTATTTTATAGATTATTATATTTGATTAATTACTCATGTTGTTCCAAACCCAAATGACTTTCTGCTGTGTTGCTCCAAATTCTTTTTTTAAATCCATGTGACTAATACACTATCCGCTCCAAGTCTTCTGAAATGATATTACGATCACCTTCGTGAGAAACAGCTTGAAATGTAAATAATTATTTACAGAGAATCTTCCCATCTTCCAAAGCTCTCATTCACATGTGTGTATATTTAAAAATATGTTTGTGATGTCATGCTTTAATTAAATAACAAATGAACTTTTTATATTTGGATGAATTATCTCTTTAAAGCAGAACATTCATATGTTGACATGAGTTTACATTCACATCATACTTTCTCCGCTCAGTCATTAGAATTGCAGATAACTTCAATCCCCTGAAAACCTGCTTCAAATTCCCAGAATTGGTTCTATATTTGGCTCTTGAGCTCAGATATCTATTTTCCCCTATCACACCTGGCTTAAAATATTACTTTTCTCAAAAACAACAAAGATTTTATTTCACTCTGAAGTCCAATAATCCTCCGAACTGAAGGTGAATGTGAATTAAAATTCAACAGAACGTACAGTTCTATTAAATCAGTTTTATAAAAACATTTAATAACAGACTTTAAAGAAAACATGAGCAGGGCTCCTCCACATCCTGCATTTGTATCCCAAGCCATTTTCATGAATATATTATTCAAATTCCTCAGAACAGTTCCGAATATCAGATTGAAAGCCATTTGTTCCGTTACTCTTATGTAAAGGCCAAATCAAAGCTGAAATGTGCTTACGTTTCTAAGAAAAGCCATAGATCATCAAAATCATATGGTAAATGCTCACCTGTCAACCAGCATTTGATAATATCCAAGGTAGGCATGGGGGATTTATGTTGTCTTGTGTGATGGCAAAAGAAATCAGTCCCTGTGTCTTCCTTCACCTTGTTGCAATAGAAAGCTATAAAAGTGAGTCAGGCTTCAGAACACAAGGAGCATTCCGTCTGGGCCTGATAAGACTCTCTCAAATTGAATTGTCAAAGAGAGACAATATTTCAATAAAACTACGAGACAAGAGGAAACAATGAAAAGCATATTGCACAGTCACATCCATAATATACCGTGTATTATACTGTGTATGGTCATAAAGGGACTCTTGCCGATGATGTTTGAGAGTGTATTTATTTACTACAACTATGATTGAAACTTGAAAAGTTCTTAAATTAATCTTGAAGTGGGTCAGAATTAGACTTTGTCTAGACTTCTTTAGCTTCTTTATCCTTGTAATTTTCAATGTCCGAGTCTAATCAGTAGGCAACCCTTTATTCTACAGCCTCTAAAAATACCCAGAGTGCCTCATCTCACACCATGCACACAGAATCGCTCCGAAAATCCACACACTCGTCCCATAATCCCATAAATTCCGTAATTGGATTTTTTTCTTGATAATTGGTTTCTGGTTTGACTTTTTGATGAATGTCAACTTCTGTGGTTAAAAGTTAACAAGAGGAAGCGGGAGGTCATTTAAGGACATAAAATATATCAATATCCCCCAGAATCTTTTTAGATTGTGTCTCATATAAATAAAATAAAAGAATAAAGAAAGACTTTTTAGTGAAATAAAAGACATCAATCTGACGACTATTAACAGGTGGGAAATGAACAGAAATGACAGTTTTAGGGCAGTTATGGATGCATGAACACACGCATGAAACTAAATGTGACCGTGCAAAGGTCAGGCAGGTTTATTTTTTTATTTTTGTGTGTACTTAACAGAAGTGTCAGTTATTGAATATTGCCTGCAGACTTTGCATAAGAGTCTTAAAGCTTTAAAATAACACCTCTTGACCCAAATCTGTTTTATAAATAAAACCACATGAACATCAAATCCGCCGTGCTTCATAACAGCCAGAAACCTAAATCTTATTTACATCTCCTCCATGGAGCCTGAGATTCAGTCTCTCGGTTTAGCAAAGAGAAAGAGAGAATGTAAAACTATTTTAAGTCTATATTAATGCATTGTTACATTTGTTGGCAACTGTAAACAGCCTCCAGAACTGTATTACTTTAACAAAGATCCTTTAATGTTAAATGAATAATAATAATAACAATTAATAATTACAAAAACAATCCATTTATCCATGTGTTATCCATTCAATGCATGCAATATGCTTAAATCTTTAAAGTAGGTGTGGTAGTTTTACTTTTATAATAAAAGTGGTAAAGATTACCAAGCACACTGGTGCGATCTCATTCTGAACCCCGTCTTCATACGAACATCTCGCTGTCACTCGGTTGCCATGACAGCTCATTCTCTGAGGGCATTTCCCTTAATTAGAAGAAGAACCTTGGCCCGGGGGCGAGCCACCTCTTCCTGCATATCTTAAACACATCAATGAGGAAGTGCTCAGGGGACTGCGTGATTATCTCTGGACGGCATCTAATTGCACACGATTATATTTTCTGCATAATGGCTGACTTTTTCAATGACCCGGAATGAAAAGCGCTAATACTGAAGTGAAGTACCTAAATCATTTCTCAGAACTGATAGAGAAAACAGGATCCAATGAGGATTGAAGAAGAAAATGAATAAGTGGGAATTAAAGAGAAGACAATGAAAAATAAGAGCACAGAGACACAGGGAGATATGGCTTGATGAAAAAATGATGGTGAGGGACCAAGAAAAACAAATGATCAACATGATTAAAACAGACAGAGAATAAAGGAAGCATCAGTGTTTTATGATCTTCAGATTCATATTTGACAGTCAGTAAACCCTAATGTCACAGTCATTTTTCTAAAAGCTTGGAAATGTATTAAAATTTGACATAAATAACTCTCTAGGGTATGTAAAGTTTTGTGCTGCATCTTTGATTAGTTAAACTGAAGAATGATCAGCTTTGTGTAACATAGTTTTACCTTTATTTAAACAATGCCAGATGGCAACATTGCACCACAATGCAACTGCAGTAATGCAAGGTGACAGGAAATTTCTTTAGATAATGAAATCATTTATATTTATATTTGTAGCAATTAATTTAAACATAATTGTGTTTAATACACAATTAACACAAATGTATTTAACACAATTGTGATTTATGTTCCATGTGTTCAGGAGATATTTATGCAGCTGTTTTCTATGGAAGGGCCAAGAAAAATAGATCCATATGAGCTCAGCTTTAAAAAGAAATATTGAATCATGAATAACTAAGATCTTCTTCATTTTTATTGGTAAAAGTCAAATTCTTAAAAACAACCAATTCATAAAAAGAATTTAATACTTTTACAGAGATTTTTTATTTTTTTCTGTGATTACGGTTACATTTCCCTTTTTTATTAATTTTTTTGTTAGCCCATAGCCCTATCTTAAGTATCATTTCTAAGCTGTGTAAAAATGACCACATATTATCTTTATCCTTTCTTTTAAAACAGTTTAAAACTTTTAAACAGTTTTAAAACTAACTTTTTAAAGGTTTGCAGATTCTTGATGGACTTTAAGCACTTACCGAGCAGTAAAGCTCTTTCCAGGACGTTTTTCTTCGCTTCAGGGTGACAGATTCTTGAGTGAGGGAATGGTGGTCTTAGGGTGGAACATTCAAATGGGACAACTCATGGTGTGAGCTTGGGCCAATGCTATTCCAGGCTGCTCCTCTGAAGAGAGCAGGAATGACCTACATAGTAAATGATTATCCTTTTTTATACGTCTCTGACTCTCCTCTATCCCTCTATTCTGCTGGGGCCGTGAGGGCCACACTCCTCAGCTTTACCGCAGAGGACAGATGAAAGACCATTCACTTCAAACGAATGCCCTCACCCTACACATACACATACAAAAACACAGTTTCTCTCTTTTACACATACAACACACTTGCTTCTTCATTGACTATCTCTAACTCTCTCCCTCTCATCACGATTTTTTATGTCTCCTGTTCTCCTGTTTCTTTTTCACACTCTCTCAATCATCTTTAGCAGGATTCTGTGCTTTTCTTCTATAACTTCTATCTCTGTCCATTACCTCAGCCTTAGCATTTTCTCCTTCTTTGTCCATTTCTCTACTTGGCTTTAATTGCCTTTTTCATCTATAGTTTTAGCATTTTTTTGTATGTATGCTGCAAACAGGGTTCACATGATCTCTATGCAAGCATAGAATACCTGAATGACTTACTACATTTGCCAAAATGCACAATATTGTATCCCACAATGCAATGCATCTACAGTACCTTTCCAATTTGATGAACTAAGTAGTAATAAGCCCAATTGTGTTCAGCCTTCCCTTAAAATACCGAGGCAAAAACTTACTGCAAAAAAGTTTATACACAATTGGTTTAAAATTGTAAAATAAATGTGTACTGCGATATGGTGGTATGACAACTTTAGAAATGTTTATCATTGCAAAATGCAGACTGTTTCACATATTGTTTTTAAAGACAGTAGGCAATATACAGAAAACTGCTCAGTGGACAATGTGAGTGGCAAGTCAGTATTTAATTGCAAACATAGCTTCTCTTATCTCAGATCCTGAGTTGTACTGTTGCTCTATACCTTGATGTTTACTATTGGCTTATTGAACATCTTCTCTGTTGTGGGAATGCAGGTTGAGTTGGCCCCGTTTCCTGTTCCTGTTGTCTGAATTCTATAAATAACATTTCATCATGTGCTAGCTGAGCAGACCACTTTGCTCACAGTAAGATAAAAACTTTATTCCCTGCCCGAGAATTACATATTCCCTCATGAGACTTTTGCATAACAGTTAGCCAGTTGAATTTTAGCATTAGCTCAAGCTCCACAGGGGCTCTGTGGACGTCATTCTGTAAAATAAATAAAATGCACAAGGGTAGTTAACGACAGTTATGAATATGATTTCTTTTTCAAATTTTAACCTGAAAAAAAGTTAGTTAAGCTAAGTGGTGTTAAAATGTGCAAGCATCTGATTAAATATGACGTTACTGTACATAAAAAACAAACAAAAAACTGCTCCTGTACCAACAAATGTATCAGCATACGAAGACGACCAGTAAGTAATGCACATTTAGTGTTTTTTATAAAACAAGCGCAGGTTAAGAAAAAGGAGAAGTCCTCATGTCTTACTGCGATAACCTCACTCAGAACATTCAATCGAAAAGGAAAAACCAACAGTGAGGAACAGAAGGCTGACAGCATCTTGTCTACAATTCTAAAACAAAAAAGGACAAAAGGTTTTTTCTTTTACAGTCTGCTTATGTTTATCCAGACTCCTCTGTGTAATTAATATAGATACAGAAGTACCTCAAGTTCCTTCATACCAAAAGACAATGCAATTTAGGAAAAAGATTCAAGAACAGTCCCTTCATCTCAGATTAACCATACGTTACCTGCAGGGATAAAGCTACATCGACTGGGTTTTGCTGAATGTGGTACATGATGTGGCTTGGAATGGCTTTGGCTTATTAATGGGTACAATTGCTTAACAGCCCACAAGACAGACCTCCTCAGCTCAAGCAATATGTTATGGGTGCCTCATTCTCAAAAATACAGAAACATCGCCAACTCATTTTTAACTTGTTTTTTCATTTCTTTCTCTCTCTCTCTCTCTCTCTCTGCCAGTTGCAATTTTCCTTGGCAGCATTTACTGTCCCTGAAATCTGATGAATAAGCCAACATCCTGCTACGCTGGTTAATTGAATTTAGAAGAAAAGAGTCATATTTTTTAAGAATGGAAATGTTTATAGCAGTTATTATAAGCTAAGGGTTATGATGGGTGTAATGCTTACAGAAGCATAAACTAAGACTGCTGATGAAACAAAATTAATGTTATTAGTGGGCATTACCAATGCACATATTAAACACCCTGTCATCTGGAAAGCATTGCTCATTTTCAAACTACTGCCTGTGTGCATGGTGCACAAAGAAACAACAAGGACAAAAACGCATTTATTCACCTGACTGCATTTTGTCACATTTTGTGATTTCACACTGATTTAAGCACAAATATCACCGGATCTCACCTGAATATATGTACCATGAGTTATATAAGGTACCATAATTTAAAAATGCATGACTACACAAATCAATTTCCTCAGTTTTTCTTTCTAAAACATATAGCTACTATAAACAGCGCTTCTAGGGTTCATAAGTACTAAGGTTTAATTTTTTGAAAAATTGGTCAACAAAGGCACAAATGTATGGGATATAGGCTTGAATTAGTCTAGAAAAATGCTTGCTAGAAAAGCAGCTATGAAAATTTGTGTTATACTATAGTAAACATGACTGGAAGCATGCAAAAATGTCAATAAAAGGCATTAATACAGCTTTGTTTTTGCAAGTAAGGCTATATCGCTTTCATACTATATGAGAACTATACAAAAGTTCAATGGAAACACATTTTCAGATTACCAAACTGGAAAAAACAGAATAAAATATGTGTTTAGGTTAAACAAGCTAACTTTAAATTACAAAACTGTCATATTTTATTAAAGTGTTACCTCACAAAGAAAGATAAAAAGAAGATAACTCTGATGTACTATATCGCAACATTTTTTCCTTTCACAACACCACTGGGAGAAAGTGTAGTTGTTTCGTTACTAAACTTTTAACTAGCAAGGCCCTTGGTTAGCAAGTCTACTGCAAGCAATGATATTTGCTCTGGGGCATCCAATTCAAGTTCATTTCAAGATTTTAAGATTACTGTTGAAACAGAACAAACTGCAAAAGTCAACCATATAATGCCTTTGTTTTCCCTTCCCCTTCAGTGGAGTTGTTTCAAACGTACAGTGTCACACTAAAACAGTGTGAAACTGAAGGTTATACACTTGAACTGATACCACACTGTTCTTTCACGTGAAGAGTTTAATGTACTGTAATAAACAGTGATGTACCGCTTTTCTCATACTGAATCTCTATGTTTTTGTTTTTTAATCAAGTAACCTCCTACATGGAATATTTTTAAGGTCTGTTTTCTTCAGAAACTGTGCCTCTCTCTCCTCATGACTTCTGGTCCACTCTGCACCAAATAAATCAAAACAGGAAGCAAAAGAGAAAAAAAGGTACGTTTTACATCTATCTTTGACACAGTAATTATAGTACCCACTGTTTTCATCTCAATACATTTTAGTTTTCATGTTTCTATTACAATAAGTGAAACAACAAAGACTCAGGTAACCCTTCATCATCACCAAATCTTTAATATATCTAAATTTGCCATTATTGCAATAAATCACATTTAGACCTAAAACAATAGACACTTCTCCTCTCACCTTCCCCTTTAATGAAACACCTGCGCTTGTGTTTCACAGGGTTTGACATTTCTGGGGGTAAAAACTGAGAAACTATGGAGTGTTGGCCTGTATATGCATGTATGTTCTGCTATAAGTGACAAATGAGCAAACCCAAAACTTAGTGGTTTTGATTTTTTTCTTAAATAGGAAGAAAAAAGCCCTAAAGAATTAACTAAAATGAATAATTATTCATTTCGATTCACACAAAAGAAAAGTCATAAAAGTTTAGCGGTAGTTTAGTTTGGTGACAAGATGATGGGGAGTAAATGATGACAGAAGTTTTATTTAATTTTTGTATGTTTCTTTAATCACATCACTTAAGTTATTAATTAATTTATTATTAATTAATTAATTAATTTTATTACATAGTTAATATTATTAAAATGTTTATCTAAAATACACCATAATATGCCCAGAATTTAAAATTCTGTCATTTACTCTCCCTCATATCCTTGCAAGCCATTGTTCTGCTAAAGACAAAATAATATATTTAAGTAAATATAAGAAGAAGCTCCTACTTGAGAATCACTGAAATAAGAGAATCCCGGGCAGAAAGCTTTCATTTCCATGTATGTTTTTTTCTCACATTATGGAATAAGAAACCTCTGAACTGTTGCTTTGTAAAGCAGCTGTAAAGCATTACTGCATTAAACTACATTAAATACAAATTATTCACTTGCACATTGATTTTCCCCACATCAACATTTTACACATTACATTAAAACCCTAAAGAAACAAAAACATACTTAAGGTCAGACTTCTGCTCCTTTGTCCCTTTCTCCCTTATTGATCTTCTCCAGATACCTGAGCTGAGACTTCCTGCCCCTCTCCCTCTATCCAATATGTCGAGCAGTTCTTCTAAACACTTCCTTTCTACTCGTGCTATGTCTGGATTCCAAGCAACAATAAAAAGCCCCATTGATTTTCTCCTTTTCTCTCCTTTGAGGGACAAATAAAAGGCATCTGCCATGTGGGAGCCCGTGACTCGGTTGGCCCGAAACACCCATCAATCCAGGCCCACCCCTATAGCAGGTGTCAATCAGACCCGCCTTATGTGCTTCTCATTTAAGAGGAGGTATTGTCGTAACTCTATTACGGTAGTGACAGAATTTGCCATACTTATCAGAGGTGCTACCAGGCTCAGGGACACATTTTGCTTGTTTACCGTTTCCACTGACTAATTTCGGTACAAGAGAACAGTTTACATAGTAACACAATTAGTAAACACCCTGATTATCCCTCGGCAATGTCGTTTAGAACAGGTGGAGGAAAAAAATGGTTTTATATAAAATACTGAGGCTAATAATCTTCCTTCTTTAGCCTAGTAATTGTCTAATTAATTTAGCTAGACTTTTACTAAAGCTTAAAGATGGATAGAAATAAAAAGTAAAATACATTTTATTTTACTTCTACTTTAATAGAAAGATTTAGTCCCATTTAGAGCCATTAAACTGATAATCGCTGTATTATGTAACGTGTAATTGAATATTTCTCCTCTGTCTGATGTATCTGAGTAATTTCAGTGAATCAAATGCTTTATTGAAGAGATTTCTCCTCCAGTTCTTTGTGGAATATATGTGAGATGGGCAAGAAACCTACACAGAACTGTGTTAAAGTGACAGCATAAATCAGTACATCTAATAACCTTCTGAATACCCCACATATCAGACAAAAAAAATGGAGCACATTAGAGCTGTTAGCATAATTGCTACATATGGAGGGCTAAGAGTCACTCAGGGGAAGATAGCATGCTTGCTATATCACGGCAATAGAAAACCATCTAATCAACCTTAACTTACAGCTACAAGAAATCAGAAGAAGGAACAAATCAAGGTTAACCACCAAATAACAGTAATGAGTGGATAAGCATCACTCTAACAACACAAACCATCAACTGGCCTCCTCAGACCACTCAATTCTAACAGCAAAAGTCAGCAGAAGACTGAAAAAATCTTCCACAGTGAGAGAGTAAAAAAACAAAAATGGGACAATTTGACCTCCTCCTGATAGGAGTGTTTCAATTAATTGCTTATCTCAAGATGAACCTCTACATCTGCCTGTACTTAATTACCTCAGAAAGATGTGGCCATTGGCAGAGCACAGGTTCCCATGGTGAGCAGTCCTTTGAGGAAACCGTCTGTAGTGTATGTGTGTGTGTTATGGGTGACTTTAAAACAAGTAGTGGCTTTAGTAGCTTATTTGATAATTCTATCAGTATTTGATAATAGCCTTTCAACTCTAAACCCATATACTGTGTTTCTTTACTGTTAATCTTAATGTAGTTTTTGTTCATTTAATGAGTTAATATCTTTTATGTTCTAAAAAAACAAATATTGAAAACATAATCCACAAATATAAATCCATAGGGTGAGTTCTATATTTAGCATTTTCTGATGACGATACGATTGTGTTTGGACTGATCCAATTTATGTCCTACAAAACCAAAATTCGAACAATGGCACACTAACAGATTGTGCCAGGTTTTATGTCATTTTTATGTCTGCCGTAACTCAGTTTCATGGAAAATAAGGTTTTAATAGAGGATAAAAAAGACTTAAATAGCTGCAATGGAAGGAAAGATCACTGAAAAACAAATGAAATTTTGCTTTGTACCTCAAACAAAGTTCACATCACATGGCTTTAGAAGACTTGGAGTAAAGTTGTAGAAACTACTTCTATGGTCATTTTATTTCTGAATGGAGTGTGACAACGGTCGTCACTTTTAACTGTCCATTGTTGGGAAACAACCTATATGAAGGTTCTTCAAAAATTCTCCTTTAGAAAACAAATTAGCATACAAGTTTGAAATGATATGAGGATTAGTAAATAATGACAGCATTTGCCAGTTAACTATTCTTTTAACATGGACATCGTGCAGATGTAGAATCTTGGTTGTCACATGTCACAACGTATGATTGGCCGGTACACAATGGTTGTAGAACCACTGCAAGGCTCAGAGGTTTTTTTTGGATATGCGTGGAGAATTTGGGAAGTGACCTTGACATGGTGCTCTGCCTGCAGCACTCTCAACATGGACAGTGGGCGGCAGTCAGTCCACCAGCTCTAATCTGTGATGATAAATGACACATTCGTTCAGTTTAAAAGGTGAAGAATTAACATTGACGTCCATTGGTAGCGTACGCATCCTCAAAATCAAACAGGAAATGCTTCCAAGATAAACTTATATAGAGTTATTATTGTGTATATTGACGCACAGTTCCTGGAAGAATATTTATTTGCAGGTTTGCTTACACAAGAGAATCATTTGTAAATGAAATTGAGTGAAACAAAAAGGTTAATGGCCACGAGGAAACTGCACCAGCATATAAATAGAGGGTTGTAATAGTGGAGAGAAAATTGATCGAGAGCAGTTGACTCCCCGCATGGTATTCTAATCATCATCTCTGATTTCCACCCATACAGCTCCTCTCCAGTTCTGCGGTGAGAGAGATGAAGGACAGCAATGCATTATAAAGAATGTTAGCAAGCCGTGATTAGCAATACAGAAATGTCAATGATATGTTTGAAAGGCTTACTGATCTGACAACTGCAAGTACATTTTTGATCCATTTAATTCATTTGTTAATGTAATTTCTGTAGACTACAAGTAATATGGAGTGGACAAACCATGTTTAAAATTTAGAATTCAAAATCTTAGTTTATTTCCAGAGTTTAAATATTTAAAAGTTAAGCATTATCAAATGAAAAAAAAATATTTAGGATTGCACAATTGTACTATTAGTAGGTCACTAATTAAAACCGAAGTTGTAATATTGACCATGTTAACTGCTTTGTACAAAAGGTCAGATTGTCCTGGTTCCATTAAAACAAACAAGAGGATTTTTGGAATGTTCTCAGATCATACTGGGAAAACATAAATCATCAGGTAACAAACCTGTAGAGCCCATTCCAGCTCAAGTGCCTGCTGTCATTAAAGCAAAAAGTGATGTCCCAAATACTAAAAAATACTGTAAATTATTTTCCAGTTCAACTATACAAATTGTTATGCTGTTATGATATACACATTTACATTTGTGATGGGTAAAACAATTAAATTAAAAAAATTAAAATAAATAAAATTCAGTATAGTGGAGTTCTGAACCCTACCATAATGTTAAAAACAGACCTTGACTAAAAATATCTGACATATAGCTCTAAGGAGAACAGGAACTTAACAAGTCTTCCACACACTCCTGTGCTTTTGCACTAGAGGTATTGAGGAAAGGGAAGGAGACTCATTTATTTCTCCATGGCCTTGAGACATGGTGTTAATTGCAGGTCCTGGTGAAGAAGCATCAGGACCAAACAGCACCATGTATTTAACACAGACACAGAAAATGAGGGTGAGGGCTTGACCCTGTGACCAATTCATCTCTCAGACTATTGTCTTACCACACAAAATGCCATCCTGGTTCCAGTAACAAATAACACCTGCATGCAATGTCATGACAAATATGCACTGAAAATTTTTGGTCAACAATTAAAAAAAGTTAAGGCCAAAAAAAGGGTAATACACAAGAAAACACCATCCGTCACTGTGTGGGTCACAGTAAAATTTGCCAACTAATAAATCATTAGTTATATTCAAGTTGCATGAATATAAATTGCAAAAGCAATTGAAGTGGAAAAAAATAGGATTAGAGGTGATGGTGATTCAAAACACACATTATACAAGCCTGCAACAGGGTCCAGATGTAGACAGAAGAAAAGAACAAACAGCAGATCTTCTCATATGACATGGTGCTGGACAGGAAACACAGGTCATGTCGGCACACGCTAGGAAGTCTTGTGTTTATACCTCTCTGTCATTCTCCCCTCTTGTAAGCACTTAACTTTGGCCCTCATCTTTCATTCCATAAATAATCCCTGTGTTTTGGGTTAGACAGTTTAAGGTTCTGGAAACCATCATGTAAACCAGGAGAACATTCGGTTTACTACTTTAACGCCATGTCTTCCAACCCTCATACTCCAAGTACACTGACAATCTGAAAGTTAACAATGACTTGACTGATTTTAGCAGTTATTTCACCTGGCTGCTAGCCGAGAAGCCTGGGAAAATTTTCCAAGATGTTAGCCTCCTGCTTTACAGAGATCTTTTGCTCGCGCCCAGTTCTCACCTTGGCTGTGGGCCAGGTGAGTAATAACTCTCCTTCTCAATCGTGTAGAACTATACCCAAGGCTGGCGAAGTGGCGTAAACTACAAGACATAAATATGGCTCAAATCAACTTGCCCTGATTAAACGTATCTCATGTTCCTGTTTTTGTTGTTAAGCTTTGGTAGAACAGCTAGAGAGGAGATGGACCTGCTTTGAATATCATGCTGAACCTGGTTCTGTATTTTTAATTGATTTGTTGACTAAACACCTAACATGTCCAACATCTGTTGTGTGTTTAAAAAGCCACTTAGGTGTAATTGCCTGCATTCTGTGCAAGGTTACCATTAAAGTGTTGCAGCAAAGGTCGTAGGATGTTACATGTATGATGAAGTGCTGCTTTTACTAATTAGATGCTTTGACTGGTTGATGTGTAACAGTCCAAAAACCACATAACCAGTACTACTGAAAGTTTTTATAGAGCACCAAATCTGTGAATCAAACAATATTGATCTAATACGGTTACATTTATTGTGCAGTTTTTCAGAAGAATTGCTACCACAATGCTATCAGATGGAACAGTTTGTTACTTTGGGTAGATTTAACACACACACATAGAATGTACATGTTTTTATCTTACAGTCTGGAAGAAGGGTAAAGGTGTATATGTATTTCACACTTCATGTAATGGCCTTGTCTAAAATTCGGCTTTTAATAAAAAAGGCTTATGGGTATACAACCAACAAACTGACAAAGATGAAGCACCTACAATCCAGTTTAAGCACACACAAAATGTGGCAAAATATTTAAATCAAGACATTCTTTTAACACTGAAAATATAAAAAACTGGGAGAGTGCTTTAGTCCTATAATAACAAAGACAGCACATGCAAATAAACCACACTATCAGTGCATTTATTCTTAGTGGATACACTTCCAGTATTCATGACAGAAAGCATGAATGTTGGCACTGTGGCCATACACAGTGAGTCCCCATCTATGGAGGAAGCCAGGCCAAGTTCCACCCACCTTGGATTACACATCACACGGCTCCGCTG
Source organism: Ambastaia sidthimunki (assembly GCA_036877625.1). Lineage (NCBI taxonomy): Eukaryota > Metazoa > Chordata > Actinopteri > Cypriniformes > Botiidae > Ambastaia > Ambastaia sidthimunki. The sequence continues at coordinate 18,213 of JAZGTK010006231.1, forward strand.
ATGGAGGTGTCATCTAAATGACTCATGGTGACTTGCACAGTCAGCAAGGGTCCATCCCAGCCTTGGCTGCATCCCAAACACAGCGAGGAGAGGAAATTAAAAAAGAGGGTGTGCGCCGTGCCATCTTGGGCCACTTGACTTGTTTTTGCAACTTTCTGTAACCAAGCCATTGTTTACATACTGCTATTTAGTTTTCAATTAACCTTCTAATTGCTACTATAATACAGCTGGGCTATGAGATGACTGTACCTAGCAAACACATTTACCAACTAATGTCCAACGCAACCTAATTACAGGAAGCAACTTTTATTGGGTCTACTGATTACACAGCATTGGAATTTGTGCTTCCCTGTAATCCAATTCCTGCCCTTTTGAATATAGAAAAGGGCAGCTACACGTTGTTGCACTCCTCACTAGGACCATCTGTTGTGGAGGAGAGTTCCAATTCCTCTCAGTTCAGCTGGTTAACAACAACCCCAAACTGAATCCAAGTAATTAACTGAAGTCATCACATGAAAGATTTTCATAATAAATTGCAAATTGTGTTTTGGCAAATAAAAATTCATGAGTTCTTGTTGTGACTCCTCTAAGCATCTTTTTCCAATCTCAGTATCACAACCTCACATATCCTTTCCAACGGATTACCACTAACTGTCTGTTATTTACTTCACCAGGGTCTCAGGAGAGGAGAATGCTGAGAAGGACGTGGGACATGGGAGGGGGGTGTGCTAAAAGCTGAAGCACAACATACTGAATTGATGGAGACAGGAAAGAAACAAACACCCCACCAGGACAAACCGAGACTGAGAGTCCTTACTTGTCAAACGTGGCAGGGCTGGTGTTTGCACCTGAAGGATATTTAATATGAAAGTCTCTTCTACTAAAAGTTTGAGCTTCCTCTAACAGTGGCCTGCACTCGTCTGTCCAGACAGTTACGAACAACCTCCGGCTACGGCTATTGGTCGGTGTGAGGAACAGTGCTGAGAAAAGACGTGGTTACCTCGCCCTTCCTTTTCTGCTGTCTCCTGGAGAAATAAGAAGAAAAGTCTGTTAACTGACAACCTGTCTTTCTGTGTTTGCATGTCCTTGAATAATTTATAGGGCGCTGGTTCCCCTGGAGCCACAAAACATGTTAGGCTTCTTTTATACATCATCTCCCACACTGAAGCTTACCAAAGAAATGAAGAGGAGGATCTGGAAAATCTGCTGTTCCTTGGCAAATCCTCAGAATAAAATGTCAATATGCAATGTTAGCCCTAACTGCTTGTATTTGCTGACCAGGCAAAGTGTGAGTATAGACTTCTACAGTGGATCTAATGGACAACCACATGGAATACCTGCCCATCTCCTAATTACATATGACATCCACATCACAACTAACAAGTAGCTCTATGTCTTTAGTTGTAACAATATAGTTTTCATTTATATGAATTTTATGCTTGAGCCAAGTAAATAATGTCATAAAGTCATATTCTTGACACACAAGCTCAACAAACTTCTGTGTAAAATTGCTTGTAAAGCTATTCTAACTCTATGAATTTTGTCGCATGACAGTTTTTGACACTGCTGTGTGAAAACTAATCAAAGTACTCCAGTGTATTTTTACATAATGCAAAAGAATATAAAGGGATGAAATCTTAAAAAAAAAGTCCTAGAACCAACCCAAGTTCTTTTTTTGATCTGACCACGCTGATCTGTTTACTAGATTAAGGTTTCTTGGGCCTCTTCAGATGGCCAAGCTATAGGAAACCAGCTCAAAGATGAGTTAAACAAGCTGACAGGCTAGATAGACCTGCGTAAGCCACTTAAGTGAAATCAGTACACATCATTTGAAGTAGTAACACTAGAAAACAAGCAACACATTTGATGACAACCTCCATTATCCAAATGTCTCCAACAATTTGCCCACTGCAACACCTTAACATGACTCAAATCTTCATCATCCCAGATCATCATCATGTATCGCATCCAGTCAAAACCTTTAACCATAAGTGGCACTGTGAACCACAACACAGTCCAGCATTCTTGAAGACTCAAGGAAAAACATTTTGAAAAACAAGGCAGTTACACAAGGGCTTTCGAGTCACAGAGTCTTAAGGGTTACTATTCCTCTGTCCCTATGTGTGCCATATCTCATTGAAACTTGAGTTATCTGGCAGGCAGCTTTACATAACACCATTGTGTGAATCACAGAGCCCACATGGAAGACATGAGGCGAGATGTCACTTAGCCTTTCACTCCTGAGAGATTGAGAGCCAAAACAAGCCAGACAGAGACTCTAGATCTTCCAATCTGGACAGGGAACCACAATCTTTCTATCATTTCTCTTCTGTGCTTTTCTGTTTTCCTCACCTCTTTTGACAGCGAAACAGTAGTTGATGTTATGGTTCTCACTGTCATATTTATTCTTTTCTACAATGTATGATTTTGTCATCTGAGACTTACAATTGAAAAAATGTAAAACATATTCTTGTATTAAAAGACACAAACTGGTGATGTAACTCCTAGTCAACACTGTCAATCCTAATCAGTCTTAGCGAAAAATCGCAGATTCGGATCACTTAGCTATACTTTGATTATTTTTGCATTTAAGAATATAAGTAAACTTATGTAAAGTTTACTATTCCATTGCAAACCAATTGAAAAACACAAATGGGAATAATATTGTGACATTAAATATCTAAAATAAATCAAAAGTAAGACTTTAAAGTAATTAACCTTTGCATAGAATTTGTATTATTGCATTACAATTATTTCAGTATTTTATAAACCAGCTTCTTAAGACCCCCTCAGATAATTCTAATTTAGGATTTCCCATCTGCACTGGGCTCTTATTTTCTGCTTTTCTCAATATTCAGTCCAACTCATCCATTTAAAAATACGTTTTTTAGTAATTAAATAAATTA
>JAZGTK010006232.1:0-21117 GCA_036877625.1 Ambastaia sidthimunki
GATGTTTGCAATCTAAACAACAGGCCCTGATTTCATACAGTACAGTGTTGTATGTATTTGTCAATATTGCTATAACCGGTTTCTCCTCCGGGGGCGCCGTTGTGACTTTACAGGTGCTTTGCAGCCCTTGGGGACGTCTCCAAAGTTAGATTCCTTAATGAGACCAACAAGATTGCTGATGCAGTCTCAAAGGAATTCGTAAGTAGAGCAGATAAACAGCTTCGGAAATGCAGGCCATACTGGATCTAATATGTTTGCATACTTTGCATACTACGTAGAATGTACTTGGTTTATGAATTCAGTGTTATTTACTCTTATGTAGGGCGGTGATGGTACAGATCACTACCAAGTAAAAGCAAGACTGGCAATGCTGGACAAGAACTTTAAGCTTGCAGAGATGTATTACATGGAACAGGTAAAGAAACGATTTCAAATGATATGCCTGAATCCACAGATCCAACAGAGAAAATGTTCTCCTATATCTTGCTGTGAGTTAAATTACTGTAACCCTACAGAACGCGGTTGATGAAGTCATGGAGATGTACCAGGAGCTCCACATGTGGGACGAATGCATTGCCGTGGCAGAGGCAAAGGTAACATCATTTCCAACATTTGTAAACATATTTATAACCTCAAGAGATTAGCATGTACAGTATCTGTTAAAGTATTTAAATTGCACATGCTAATAATGTTGTCTTGTCACATATAGGGCCATCCAGAGTTGGACAATTTGAGACGCAGTTATTATTCGTACCTGATGGAGACCAATCAGCACGAAAAGGCCGCAGAGGTGAAGGAGAACGAGGGTGACATCACGGGTGCCGTTAATCTCTTCCTGAAAGCAGGACTTCCTGCCAAAGCTGCCTGGCTGGCCATGAGCAGAGATGAACTCCTGTCGAACCATGACATCATCAGCCGCATCACAGCCGCACTCATTAAAGGAGAGTTCTACGAGAGGGTGGGTTTTCCGTGACCTCTGAGATCAGGAACATATATCATGTTTGCTGTTAAGGTTTACCCATTGCTCATAAGACCAGCGAGAACTTCTGTTTTGCTTTCTATCTTGGTTAGTGCCTGTGTGGTTTTTGAACCAGAATACCCAACAAAAAAGAAATAAACTGACAAAGGTCATCCAGTATTGTCTTTGTAATAAAGCTAGTTGACAGAGAAAGGCTTGCCAGTTAAGTTAGTTAAAAGGGTTAGCGGGGAGATCAGCACACCAGCATCCAAAACACATTTTGGGCCAGCTGGTCTTTCCATCAGTGTAAAAAGTGGTCTCAGTCACCTGTAGTCTCAGATTCTTCTGTGAAATCAACATCATAATTACATCTGTTTAACAGGCAGGTGACCTGTTTGAAAGGATAAGGAATAATCAAAGAGCCCTGGATTGCTACAGGAAGGGAAATGCTTTCAAGAAAGGTAAGAACACCTGCAAGAAAAAGGATGAGATGGAAAAAGTGAGATCAGAGCTGTAGGCAAGTTTGAACATGACATCCTAGTGGACCTCAAGAAATGAATTTGTCTTTCACAGCTGTGGATCTGGCCCGCGTTGCCTTTCCTGCAGAGGTTGTGAAACTGGAGGAAGTTTGGGGCGACTATCTAGTGCAACAGAAACAAATGGATGCTGCTATAAACCATTACATAGAAGCCGGGTGAGTTTTGGTGTAACAGACAGCTATAGATCTACAGGTCTCACCCTGTATCTCACCAGGGTTTGAATCAGACTGGGTGTCAACATTTAAATCAGACAGCCTGAGTTCTTTTGATTCTTATGTCTCCTTCAAACTCTTCTCCACATTGAAGCCGTTCCACCAAGGCCATAGAAGCGGCGATCACAGCTCGTCAGTGGAAGAAAGCGCTACATATACTGGAGCTACAGGAAGACAAGACTGCGGCCAAGTATTATCTGAAGATAGCCCAGCACTATGCCTCAGTGCAAGAGTTTGAGGTATCTCATAGACTAGTGTTTCTTCATCTTGAAGTTGAAGCCCACAAGAAGCCTCAACAAACCTCAAAGGGGGCCTCAAGATGGCTTTAAACTATTTAAAATAATATAGAACAACATTAAAATAACATCAAAATCTGAATAGTTTTTGGTTACTTTGATAGCTTTCTAGTTATGCCAAGCTATAAAATATTTTATTGGGTAGAAACTGTGAGCGAGGGGCCTTCAGATGTTATGTGGGTGGACATTGAAATAAAAAAATATGGAACTATTTTCTGTCCTTTTATAAACACGATGTGGATTGAATGTGTTTGGGGTTTTCCTGTTGCTCTGAGTTACAGGTGGCAGAGCGGCTGTTCGTGAAAGGTGATCATATTAAAGATGCTATCGCTATGTACACTCAGGCTGGCCGATGGGAACAAGCTCATAAGGTAAATGTCAACCTGTGTTCCTCTGCAGACTGCAGACCGGTTTCTTTCAGTAAACTTGACTATGAAGAACATTTCTTGGAAAGATTGAGAGGTTGCAAACATTAGTAATAGCAGATATATTTAGTGGCACTTACTAGAATTGACACTGTTCATTCTTGAGTGTATTCTGAGAAGTGAAGCCCTAAGAACTAAAGGAAATGTTTACCTAAAATGCAAGTATCGCCATCATCTTGTTCCAGAACTGTATGACTTTTTAAAAACCATTTTAAAGTTCACCAGAAGATCAGACGTTGAAGTTGATTGAGAATCTGTTTGTCTTCTCCCAGCCTTGGTTTGCACATTCATGAGGGTTCTGGTTAAATGTTTTGGACTAAAATATGAAAATTAAATAAGCTTGATTGTTCTCTTTAGCTGAATAAATCAGTGTGTAGCAGCAATTATAAATGTGACGGACGGAAGATCAGAACTCAAATCATGAATGATTTACATTATTAAATGATGATGAAATGTCGTTTAGCATTCTGCGCCTCTGTTACTTCTCTCCTCGTCTCTCTGTGTCCTGTCGTTCACTCGTTCATACAGCTTGCAGTGAAGTGCATGACACAAGAGGAAGTGTCGGCCCTCTATATCAGCAGAGCTCAAGAGCTAGAGAAAGAGGGCAAGTTTAAAGAAGCTGAAAGGTACACACACACACACACACACACTGCTGTTTCTTTGAGCTTCACCACTATCGTTTACCAATGTCTGGATTCATTTATTGTCCAGTCGCTGTGTTCTGATACTGTAGCATTCACAACAGATTGTCTTTAATAAGGCAACTGTCTTTCTGGTGCCAGTTTAGCCACATCAGGACACACTGTGTGCCAAAACACTGAACATGGAGTTCACAGCTTTCATGATGTGATTTATTTACATGCAAAACAGAATATTGTGGGAATCATGTGGAGTAATGTGAAAGTAGGCTTTAACATTATTGGTTAATTTTTCCCACCCACATAGCCTTGATTATGTCAAGGAACGACAAAAGAATTTATTACACTGTGGTGGAAGTATATGAAATTTGTTTCCTTAAGAAAACCGTGTATAGAATAATAATTTTTAAACTATAGAAAATTATTAAGAAAGTAAAGTAAAAAGCAAATTAAATTTACAATTCCTTCTTAGCGTTTAATTTACATCATATAAGTAAACATCATATACAATTAGTTCCTTGTAATTCTAAAGACAGAAACTGATCCACACAAGAAATCCACACATTGTATTTTACAGTAAAATGTGTCGTTTAAATGAAGGTCTACCTCTCTGTCTGCAGGCTCTTTACTACAGTAGATGAACCAGACCTGGCCATCACCATGTACAAGAATAAAAAAATGTACGACGACATGATCCGGCTGGTTGCCGTACATCACAAAGACCTGCTGCAGGAGACACATGTTCATCTGGCCAAGGTTCCTCATTCTTTAATACTTCTCATTCAGATTCAAAACACATTCTTTTCTGATGTACTTTAGTTCTGTTAGTTGCTCAACCAGACCTCCATGTCATTCTTACAGGAGCTGGAATCTGAATCCAGGTTTCAGGAGGCAGAGTATCATTTCCTTGAGGGTCATGATTGGAAAGCTGCAGTAAACATGTACAGAGTCAACGATATGTGGGAGGAAGCCTATCGGGTGCGTGTGCACGCTACACTGTTTGCTGTTCACATTTATCCAATGCCGATTACAGTATGTGCATTCCTGGGGACTCAAACCCATCACATTGGTGTTGCGAGCACTGTACACACTGAACTACAGGAATGTTTTGTTGTAAGCTTTACGGTTTTTGTTTCGCGTTTTGTTACAAACAAATTCCTTTTGATGTGTGTGGAACAGATAGCCAAGAGCCACGGGGGAACCAGCGCCCATAAGCAGGTGGCTTATCTGTGGGCAAAGAGTCTTGGAGGAGAAGCTGCAGTTAAACTGCTCAACAAGTTCGGCTTACTGGAAACTGCCATTGACTTTGCGACTGATAACAAGTAAGTCAGTGAGTCTTAGCATAACACCATGTGTTAGCATTAGTTACTGCATACGTTAACATGAGCTAACAAATGACAACAGGGTTTATTTGTTTTTTTAAATCCAAAGTTAATAGCTGTTAATTAATTTATGAGCAATAAAAGATCATGAATGAACAATGAACAGTATTTGTAGAAACTACTAGTAATGAATTTTATGATGATGAACTAGACATTAACTAAAACACAAACTGTTTTGAAGCTCATTTGACTTCGCCTTTGAGTTGGCTCGACTCTCCATGAACCAGAAGATCCCAGATATCCATCTGAAACACGCCATGTATCTCGAAGATCAGGTGACCAATCGAAATGCTTATGTCATCACATTTCTGCAGGATTGTTGTTTTCAGATTCGCTGTTATAAATATTAAGTTAGACCCCACAGAGTTTAACAGTAATATCCTGACCTTCCCAGAGTTTATTATTCTCATTAATAATTGTAATGTTTTACTTTCAAGGGCAATTTCAGTGAAGCTGAGGTAGAATTCATCAAAGCCGGGAAACCCAAAGAGGCCGTACTGATGTGAGTGAGCTTTATATACACACACACACATACATATATATAATAAGCCGTTATTTGAACTGTACATCACAGGTTTTTAGTTTTAAATCCAGTTGACTGGACAAGATGACTGAATTATTATGTGGCGATTGCGTTTATAATGTTTCATGATGCTGTCGTATAGTGTCTGAAAGTGAAGTTTGATCAGGATTGACAGTGTTTGTGTGTTTCAGGCACGTTCATAATAAAGACTGGAGTAACGCTCAGAGAGTAGCTGAAGCTCATGATCCAGACAGTGTGGCTGATATTCTCGTCAGCCAGGCCAAGTTCTGCTTCGACCAGAAAGACTTCCAGAAAGCAGAAGCCTTTCTTCTCAGAGCCCAAAGACCAGAGCTTGCTATCAAATACTACAAAGTAAGAGATTTTTCAAAACACTTAGCAGAATAAACAGGATACATGTTCCAGTTTGTGTTTTTATACAAAAGTCCTTCAAACTGAGGAACATGTGTGATGTAGTAAAATTTTCACTTTATAAGAATCAGCCACTTGATCTCATGTTCAAACTCTAAAGCCGTGTTTGTGATAACCAGAAAAGATAAAAAACTTCCACTTGTGTGCTGAAATGAACATTAAACTTTTGTAAAACCTTGTTTTCCTCTTCCAGGACGCTGGGATGTGGACTGATGCAATGAGAATCTGTAAAGACTATTTGCCCAACAAGCTAAACATCCTTCAAAAGGAATATGAGAGCGAGGGCAACTGGTAATACATATTTTATACAACTGTTTATGTTTCACCTGCTTTCATATGTCTTATTGTCTGGATCTCAGAAAATTCTTGTTTCCGTATTCTTTGGAAACTGGAGCTCTTCCGCTCTGAACTAAATGCAGATCCTGTTTTTGTTGCTTGGCTTTCCTCCTTTATTAAAACACGGAAGCATTTTATCCTAAATTAAATCCATAACGAGCAGCTCATTAACGCAGAGACACGCAGCAAATCCGTCTCTGCTGATAATTTTTCTGTTTTTAATGACTTGTAAGAAACATGAAAGACTTTCTCTGCTTCTCTGGAGACGAAACATTGTGCATTGTCAGTTCAAAGCGCACTCAGCAGTAACACTCAGGCCTCTTGTATCATTAACCTGTTTTCTTTTTCCTCTGTTTTTGATTATTTTAGTTCATCATGTATTAGAAAAACATGCCCAATACCTCTATAAAACTCTTATTTAGACCACTTATAGGTTGCTATCAGGTTGTGAAGTGAGTTTCAACCAGCATAACAAAAAATATTTCTGGAAAAGATGCCTTTACTCTGCCTTTAAGCAAACTTTGTTGTCACTTACAGAATTTTCAAAAGCGTTAACAGTGCGGGTTGCTAATAAAGATTAGAAGTGAGATAAAAGAGGAAGTAGTTTTAAAGCAAACCTGCAGTCTTTGTTCTGCCGCTGTCCATTGTGCTGAACTGAATGTAGCATGAGGTTGTAGCTTCCTGATTTTCACATCCACAATATTGTGATCACTTCCTGTAGGCCAACACTTATTATCATGAAAACACACTGAACATTGTACCGAATTTTCACAGGAATTTTAAAGATAAGGGTTTTAGGTTTCGTGTTGCTTTTGCTGTCATCAACAGTTATGTTAGCTTAGGATTTGAAGTACAGTGACCTTTTATAAATAGACTTTATTCAGTACACTCAGAGAGAACAGCACAATGCAATAAGCTGCAAACTGTGGTCAGCTCTAAAATGCTGCTTATTGCTGTTGCCGGATAAGTGAAGGAAGTGTTTTTGTGTTTTTCTTTTCATGACATCGATAGAGAGGGGAAACAGGAAACTTGTGTTTGTGTTTTCTCAGGGGTGTGGAGGGAATGATAGAACAGGCTCAGGAATGGGAGCAGACTGGCGAGTACGCTCGAGCTGTAGACTGCTATCTTAAAGTGAAGGACTCGTCCAACATGGAGCTGTTGATGAAGTGCTGGATGAAGGTAAAGAACACAGTTCCTTCGTAAAGAACACAGTTCCTTCGTAAAGAACACAGTTCCTTCGTAAAGAACACAGTTCCTTCGTAAAGATCACAGTTCCTTCGTAAAGATCACAGTTCCTTCGTAAAGATCACAGTTCCTTCGTAAAGACAACAGTTTCCTTCGTAAAGAACACAGTTCCTTCGTAAAGAACACAGTTCCTTCGTAAAGAACACAGTTCCTTCGTAAAGAACACAGTTCCTTCGTAAAGAACACAGTTCCTTCGTAAAGAACTGACTGTGCTATAGCTGATATGGGGAATATAATAAGTTTGATGTCATGTGTTATGTATTATCATTGATCATGAATCATCTTTATCAAAGACTCAGTTTCTCTTATGGTAAATCAGATAAAAACATTGATGTTTAAACCTGGAATAAACTGTATGACAACCTGTATCTTGAATACAAATTGTTGACTTGAAATAGCTCTTCGTTTAGTGCATTCCTTTCCAATTGAGCTGCATATAAATCATGGGAGCTCACAGTTTCAAACACCTGATGTATATTTCAGTGTTTCTTCAGAAGCTTCATTTTTAATTGCGTCTGCAGTTCCTACAGACGTTTGCTCGTCTTTTCATGTCCTTCAGGCTGCAGAACTGGCCATTAAATTTTTATCCCACGAGAAGGCGGTGGACGTTAGTGAGGTTGTAGGACCACGCCTCATCCAGCTAAAAAAATACAACGAGGTATGTTTTTTATTAGAGGTATGTGTTGTTTGTTAGAAATGTATGTTCAGTATGTTAAACTTCCCATTTGATACTGACATTTGCTTTTCCCAAAAAAACAAGTCGAAACACAAAAAATTTTGGGGCGAGAAATGTGCTTGTGTGCGCGTGTGTATATTTAGTTTATGACACAAAGGAAATGTAACTGCACAAAAAGCTGAGAGACTTTGTCTGTTCTTCTGTGTCCTTCAAGCCGTGGGTCTATTGAGGTACAGAATGGGTTTTTTTTCAGGCCGCCGAGCTCTACCTCAACCTGGACCTCATTAAGAACGCCATCGAGGCATTCATTGAAGGAGAAGAATGGAACAAAGCCAAGAGAGTGGCCAAGGAGCTCGATCCAAGGTGAGCCCTTAGCAGGCTGGTCGCCCCTGACAACGCCGCAGCCAACAATGCGACAGGAAGGCAGTAAAATCACTCCTGCTTACTGTCAGAAAAATCACTCACCGCAAAAGAAGAGCTGCACGACAGCGCAAGGCCACTGCACAAAACTCAGAGGTGCAGGTGGCCTTCACTGTTTATCTCCAGAGGTTTTTATTTATGGCATTAAAAATGGGTTTAGGAATCAAGTCTAAATACTGTAAAGTCCTATGTGAGGTGTTTTCTTAAAAGCCTCATGAAATCGCTTGACAAAGTATGTTTTGCTTACTGTGTAAACATTGATTTAAATTTGAAGTTCGGGGCAGGACATTTTTGACGGCTTGTCTCTTTTTCTTTAAATAACCAGTAGACTTTAGTTATGTTGCATCCATAAGCTACACTTTTCTGTTAGCCTGTAGGGCAGCGTTAGTCACTAGTATTTTTCCTTTGTTTTCCCAGAAGAAAAAAATTGAACATTAAAATAAAAAAAATATATATACATGTAGATGGCCTAAATTAAGCAAATAAAAATAATATAGAATTGCACAATAGTTGTGCCTCCATGTAAGAGAACTCAGAGTTTTATTGCTTTATTTTTTCCCCACAGGTTAGAAGAATATGTTGACAGACGTTATAAAGAACACCTAAAAAATCAAGGCAAAGTTGAGTCTGTAAGTTCAACTTACTTTATATTTATGCATTTATCAGACGCTTTTATCCAAAGCAGTTTACAGTGCATTCAAGCTATGCATTTTATCAATACATGTGTCCCCTGGGATCAAACACACATATTAGAGATAAATGGTAAACGGTCAAAGTTTAGTTAGTTAGCTTGACCCAGCTGTTAGAGCAAACGTATAGAACTAGTTCACCTATCGCTACATCTCTCTCAGACAAAATTTCGTCACATATAAGTACATCAAAACCTGTGTGCTAACTCACAATAACCGCTGCCAAAATTCTGTTTAAGTTTGATCAAATAAAATCCCAGCTGTGTTAGTTGCGGTTAAAGAACGCATGAAATGAACATAACACAACAGTTCAGACAGCAGCTGCTTCACACCGTTACTTCATTGTTTTCAGTGATTGTTGTGAGGAGAAAAAATGAGGATGATTGTCCTGATTCAATTTAGAATAACTGATATGAGTCACCAAACGGATGAGCTCAGTGCCTCACCAGCAGCGTGCTCGCTCACGAGAAGAACGCCAACCAGCAAACTAGTTAAATGCCACATTTATGTGCTTATAAAAGTAGTTAAATAAGAATACTGCGTTACGTGCATTAAATCCGAAAAAACTGTATGTAGGTTGATATATTGTAGACTTTTTTTATCTTGCAAGCTATATTGTGCATTATTAAAGTGTGTGTGTGTGTGTGTTGTGTAACAGTGGTAATGGTGTGTTTCTGTTTTGAATCAGTTGGTTGGGGTTGATGTGATGGCAGCTCTGGACATGTATGCCGAGAGAGGCCAGTGGCAGAAATGCATCGACACGGCTTCAAAACAGGTACCCAGTCATCTCCCACCACACGTCACTCCACACATCTCACATGCTCATGACCTGCTTGTGTCTCCAACAGAGTTTTAAGGTGTTGCACAAGTACATCGCCCTGTTTGCCACTCACCTGATTAAAGAGGGCGAGGCGGACAAAGTGCTCACCCTGTACACCCAACACGGTGTGCCCGCTTATTCACAGGTACCTTCTGTTCCTGGTTCAAATTGAGCTTTTGTTTTTACTTCTTTAGTGTCATTTTTGTTACATTTTAGCTGTAAAATGTAACTATATTTGTATTTTTTTGTTATTTATTTTGTTATTTATTTTTAATACTGCTATATAAGATTGAATGGCTGAACTTGAATGCCTCAGGTTACACTTAAGGTTTTTAAAATGTATTATTCATTGTAATTTTAGTATAATTGTTTATTTCAGTTGTTAGGAGTATTTTAATAGTTTTAGTGAACTATAATAACCTCAGATTATTATAGTTCAGTGTATTTAAAGGGTCATACACTGTAGCATTTTTTGATCTTGTCTCACAATATTAATCATTGTGTTATTTAATTAAATATTATATAATATATAATATTATATAATATATTATATAATATATAATAACTTAAGAATTAAACCGTTTTCGCTACTGTATCTTTAAATGAGGACTTTAAAAATAATGTCAGCTCAGGGAAAATCCTGTAAAAAGCCGGTACAATCCTGTTTTCCATGATCTTTTCCTTTGAGCGAGGATATAGAATTAAAACTTTCCTCAGGAACATCTTTCCTCTTTCTCTGTAGAACTTCAACATCTACAAGCGGATGTTCTTGGAGCTAATGAACCTGAGGGACCGGGATTGTGCGGAAGCCTATCGAATGTGGGCCGATCTGAGAGACGTTTTTCTGCTGCTGGTGAGCTCTCGGTTTCCATGGTTACTTGCATCAGGGATGGGTTTGTATTCAGATGGGACCGATTGACATACTGAGTCTTATCTCTGTGGTATCCAGTGTGAAAACCTGACCAAGTCTTCAGAGGCAAATTCTCCAGCCCATGAGGAGTTTGAGCAGATGCTGTTGGTCGCTCACTATTATGCCACTCGCTCTGCAGCCAAAGGCATCGACCAGCTGGTATGTATATACGTGACAGGAGATCTTTATTATGTGCAAACAGAATGTGTTATATAGCATAAGAGAACATTCTAGAACCGTGGTTCTCAATTCTGGTCCTGGAGAACCCCAGCACCACAGGTTTGAACACTCCCTCCATCTCCCATTGGTCAGACAAACATGTAGTCCCGCCCCAAAGTCAGGCTTCCATTTCATGTTTTGATTAAACAGTAAACAGTAAAACTAAACAGTTTTGCGTTCAAACTCTTCAGGCAGTTAGGCTAACAATACTTTAACATTAGTTGACTCAAATTGAACTTGGATAAGAGAAGGTATTATAACCTCCAAAAAACACTTCAAGTTTAAGTTATGTGTCAATGTAAATTTGCATGTGTTTATTTATCTACAGAGTCCTGTGGCTGCCAAGCTGTCGATTTCTCTCCTGAGGCACACCGAACTCATTCCAGCCGACAAGGCTTTTTATGAGGCCGGCCTGGCTGCCAAGGTGAACTCAGAGCTCCAAACACACACTCGCATACACGCTTCATCCATTCATGTGAGACAGAACAGGAGGGCAGCTAAGAGCCCTGGGAAACTGGCTTAATTCTCCTCCGTTTACCTCCAGTTAGAGCTCACAGCGAGTGCCATTTATTTGCGAAAGCAGTTTGGGTTGCCTCGCATTTTTAAGTCTGAAAGGCGACACATCCTCCTTTTCCAGTGCCTTTTAAATATTTCTTACATTTTTCATTTTTAATTTGTTGACAAGCCTGAGTTGGTTCGGCTGTGCGTGCCAGTGATGAATATTTCTCATGCAGGCTGTCGGCTGGGAGAACATGGCTTTTATCTTCCTCAACCGCTTCCTGGATTTGGCTGATGTAAGTAAAAGACTTCTGCTTTCACTGGCAGTCTGATGAGTGTCTTTCGAATCAGACTGCAGGCTGTGTGGAAAACTCAAACCATACTTGTGCCTCCAGCATCATATGTGTTATGAAATGTACCTAAACTTAAGAAATTGCTAGCAAACTATGATTTAACTATCATTTGCTTGTTCATAAGTATTTCTAAAACTTATTTAGTTGGGCTTCAGTCCTCTGCATGTCATTTGTGAAGCATTTATTGTACTAGTTATCTTTACAAGTAGTCAAAGAAGTATAAAACCACATGTATAAAACCAAGATGTGTTGTTAAAGGGATAGTTTACCAAAAACATTTTGGGTCATTCTAAATCTACTTGACTTTGTCTTCTGTGGAACACAAAATAAGATATTTTTAGAAATGTCTCTGTGGTTTTGTGACCATACAATGTTTTGTATCTTTATAAAACGTGTAGTCCTTGTCCTGGATTCTGATTGGTCGATAGCTGTTGACCAATCATGACAAAACACAAGTACAACCTCTTCACTCCGCTATTGTTTGTATCACTGCAATGCATTCCTAACTGACTGTAATCTTTGTTGCATATCAACTTTATTTTTTAATCTCTGTATTTTCTCATTTCGCAGGGCATTGATGAAGGCACACTGGATGCTCTCGATCACACAGACTTCCAGGAGACAGACATACCGTTTGAGGTTCCCGTCCCCTCCAAACTACACGTCACCGTAAGACCACGGCACGCGCTGTATGAACTCTGGAGGTTTTCACTGGTCTCTGACTGATCACTGCTGTGTTTCAGGTGGAGAAGAGAGAGGAGATCAGAGAATGGGTTCTTACTGTCTCTATGGACCAGCGGGTGGAGCAGGTGCTACCCAAAGATGAGAGAGGCACGTACGAGGCCTCTTTAGTGGCCGCCGGCACGGGCATCCAGTCTCTGCCCTGTGTCATCACAGGTGAGGAATCCTGACCTGCATAAAGACTGTTGAGGGGCTGAAGTTTGTAGAATAAGAGACTTAGATTAATTGTCTCTTTGTAAAAAAGTACCTGTATCGTTTCTGTTCTACAGGTTTGAATGTTTTACTTTAGTTTCACCAAACTGTGAAGTGCTTTCTTTCTTTCTTTCTTTCAATATTTGAAATTAAAACCAGCTAATTATTTCTTTCTTTATGAATTTTAAACACCCATGCAGAGTCTTGCATATTTAGCTTCTTTTAAATTAAATTTTTACATGTCCTTAAGAATCGACTCCTTTAAAAACATAATTATAAAACACTGTTAATTATTCCGTTTAACTTTGCTTCCTGTGGATCACAGGTTATCCTGTTCTGCGCAATAAAATCGAGTTCAAAAGACCCGGAATGGCAGCAAATAAGGACGACTGGAATAAATTCCTGATGGCTACAAAGGTACGATTTCATCATTCCTACCTCTGTGTTTTCACTATCAGCCTTCAATCGCACTGAAACGCACGTCATTTATAATTCATTTTCACTCCGGATCGTACGTTAACCGTCAGGGCTGAATTTGTTAGCGTGTGTTGTGTCAAAGTAAATGTAAATCCTCTCTTTCTGGTTATTTCATCATCAACTGTAGTTTTTATATCTTCTGGCCGCGTTTGTAGGTTTCACGTAACAATTTATTCCCGTGCATCACGCCCGGGGTCGTCTGCAGTGCTTTGATTGGTTGTTTCTGTTTTTTTCCTCAGACCACTCACAGTCCGGAATGTCAGGACGTGCTGAAATTTATCTCGCAGTGGTGCGCCGGTCTCCCGACAGCCGGATTCTCCTTCCAGTGAGATCGGGGAAGGTGCACAATATCTGTTTCTCTATCTGTCGTCACCCTGTTTCTCATTTTCTCTCGTTTGCCTCTCAGCTCTTCTGCTTAAACATTTAATCAGCTTCATTCTCTTTTGTGATGACAACATTTAGTCCTTCATCTTCCGACCATCTTTTGCATCTGAAGTATCTTTATTATCAGTGTGTGTAAAGGTCATGATGACGGTGAGTTAGTGAGTGTGTCGCATCTCACAGACTTTGAGATATTTGCAGTTTAATACAATCTGTAACAACGAAATACATATTCCACAAGTTACATGAGTTGGATATTTTGATATTTAAGCACAAAATAAAAGACAAATATTTCATAAAGGTTGTCAGTGGTCACTTGAACATTTGTATTAGCAAACTTAACAACTATTAAATATATATTTACATAAAATATGCACAATATATATTTTAGTTTTATTTCAGTTTAGTATAACCTTAGTTTGGTTTAGGTAGGAGTTGTTAAAATTATGTGAGGTTGTCTAAGCTTTCTGAAGGCTTTATGTCCATTGTTTAATATTTTTAAACTTTAATAACGTACAGATAATTTCTCAATACCTTGAACTAGTCTATACATTTTATATGCGCTGATTTATGATATATTCAGTCTTTAAACGACGCCATCTTGTGGAGATCATGAGAGAGGACACACACACACGCTGGCCTGGTCCAATTTCAGCTCATATATCTGCAAATGTAATAACCTAGAATATCTCTCTTTATTTTCGGCTCAGGTACTTGCTCCATAAAATGCATTTAACGCAGCATTCACACCACGAGTATCTGAAGTGGAGAATAAGTGAGAAAGAAAGTGAATTTGTGGGTTTTGAGCTCTTGTTCTCGCTGGTTATATAACTGGATCATCGCACTGATGGTTAAGATTATTTGACAATTAATAACACAAAAATAATGTAAACCCTGAACTGAGGTTATATTATAATGTCACATACTGTAACCGGTATCTCTACACGACTGGCTTTCACAAACATCACATTGTGTTTTATCATAACTCTTCATATTTTTGTACATTATAAAGCTACTTTTCTATGTATTTTTCCAATTCTTTTATCTTTTCTAACCCAGTATCGTTTGATTTTAACCACTCGTTCATTTGACTTACATCTGTGTCCTTCAAGAATCAACATTTACAGAAATTACCAGCTCGCTGATTGAAATACAGGAGCAGCTGAATTTAATCTGCGACCTAAATATCATTTTAATGAAATATGTTAATGTAGGGCTACACCTTTGCGTAATGGGCTTGATCTGACATTATTCCGTGTCCTTAAATACCCTTTAAAACACAAAGCTTTGCGACAAGGCCACGGTTCTCGTTGCTAATAGGCGGAAAATATACTTGATCTTCATCATTTTTCTCTCTTTTTTTCCTTATAAGAAATGTTTTCGGCTATTTTGCGCCTTAGTTCTGGGTTATACATCATTTATTTTGACTAGTCTGTAGCCCATTGTGAAGAAACTGCGTATGTGCGTCCCGTTATTTCATTAAAAATGTCCTTGAATTTAAAACCTTGCTTCTTATTTCCTTTTCGCAATTAAAACAATGTTAAAGTACGTTCAAAAAACATTTGTGTTATTTTATATTGACTTGCCTTAACCATGATAAACAAATAAAGCAGGGAAAAGGCGGCATGTTCATGTCTGTTCTTACTCTGTGCTGGTTGTATGTATAATTAATCTAAACATTAATGAGCAGTTTGAGTCGAGCACAATTAAACCCCCGCGGATGATGAGGAGCGCGTTTTGATTGGTCGAAACGATTAGTTATTTAAATTAAATCCATTATGACGCAACAATGGTGTTAACTTTGATTGACGAATAAAATCTGTTTACGAATTTATTTGCAGTCACCAGTTTAATGTGAAAAACGATTTTTCGGAACCACAGGCCCACATTTCCTAAAGACTTAATAAATGACCTTGAAAATGAGACCCACTGTTATATCAGGAATGGAGGTGATATGTAACACAAGTCTGTGTGTTCATGTCTATCCCTGGAAAAATGAGCAATTTTATGGGACACTAACGTGGATATAATATGCTAAAATCTGGAAGTTTTTTATACGTTAATATATGTAAAATTGTATTAGTTTGTTGGTTTACAACTGTTAATGTGAACGTGTTTACGCCACTGTTTGCATCTTGTAATATTTTCTCACCGTCGGAGAGAATATCAAATATAACGTAGTTGAAACGTTGAACTTAAATCTAAATTGCCCATCCGAGCTTGTGGCCTGAAACCGAATTACTGAATAACTTCAATATATGTTTTATATATATTGTATATTTTTGTGAATTACAGACTGCACGAAGATTTAAGATTAAATGGAGAGTTTGTGTCTACAAAAACAAAGTTTAAAACACAGGCTATTAGAAACAGGACGTTGCAAATATATACGACGTTAAAGAAAGAAATTAATGTCTGTTTCGTGAATATGTGATTTTATTGACAGCCTAAAATCATGAATACATACAGACGAACATACTGAACATTATCGCAAATGTCACTTTCACTGCCACAGACTGTCATATGTTAAACACTGACTGTCTGTAGAAATTTAACAAACCAGTTGGTTTAATTTGGTTGTCATTGTAGGCCTCATTGTAACTTTCCTATTCGTATTTTTCTTTATCTTCATCCTAATGCGTGTCACCACGCTGCAAATAAAGCTACATGACACTCATATAACCTCTGAGGTTAGTTGTATGATGTCTTGTTCATAACGCCACTTAATATTTTTTTATCAATGCCACTTTTGCTCAATGCAAAAAGATAAAATAGTTCATCTATAGACGCACTTCTGTTTGGCCGCATCGATGCGTCGGTTCGCCTTCACACGCGCGCGCACCTAAAACCCTCTTACAGAAACTACATACAAATAAAACCGACGTGCATTGCCAAGCATCGACTATCTGCGTCGTGCTCTTACAAAATACAATAATCATCGATGATATTTGCCATCTCTCTTGGCATTCACCGCGTGCCTTAATTGTATGGACATTTAAATCAAGGTCCGCTGTGAACACGAAGAGAAACGGGCCCGTTTTCAGCTGCTGCACGACAGCGCGATGTTGCACCAAAAATGTCGACGTCCTCTTCCACTGGCGTAGCATCAGCATCCAACAGCGCATCACGCAGCCCTAAAGCATCGCCTTTGAATCCTAAAAATAACGCACGACGTTGCAAATTCAAAGAAGTGGCAAACGCAAGCGTTCCCGTTTATTGCAGAACCTAGTTTGGAAACGGTGGCACGAGCGCGTTATTTCCACAGGACGGTGCGCGTCTCTCCAGCGTGTGTTGGTGCAACTAAAGGCCCGACTGATGGTAATAAAACGAAGCGCTCTTGGTCTCTTGCTCAACTCCCATGAGATAAAAACATAGTAGAGGCCCATCTGGATCCTCACCAGCTTTGTCAAGTCTCGCAAACGCTAAAATGCTAATGACCTAGATAACTCATGCAAAATGCAGCAGAGGTAGGAAAGAAAGCAGGAAACTGTTGGGCTAAACCGGAGACACCGTCGCCTCGTGTGGGGGTCGGGCGGGGTATATGGTAGAAGGTGGGGGCAGTTGAAAGCACCTGCATCGGGAGGGGGTAAACTAAATATTGGGAAAAAAGCGGAGGGGACCATTTGTCCAAGCCAGTATTGCGCCATACACAGAAAGGAAAACGGGGTCCCCTGCAAATTGGATTTTAATTAGACGATGGATTCGGGCGTCTTGACGTCCATTCAGTCTGAAAATCAAAGAACCTATTAGTATAACCTTTCATAAATGGATACAGTGGGACCTCGATGCATTTACCGCCGGCTGTCATAAGATCTATTAGAAGCAAAAAGAAACATGCTTAATAAAACAGACGCAGTTTGTTGATATAAACAATGCGTAAAATAATTACCCAAACATTGCGCATCGGTTTCATTCAAACTTACACAAACACACCTTGCGAAGCGGCAAATAAATAACAGGCTTTTATCCCCCTTGATCATAATCGTCCATATATCCAGTTTGAGGAAACGTCCACAACCAGGTCGATGCTGAAGAGCGTCCGTCCAAAACCATCAAATGTTTGCGCACGGGGCACCTTGATGCGTCTGGATGTACCGTAAATCATTTTCTCCTTACGGTGTTACATCACAAAAATGTCTTGAAGAGAAACGAAAAGAGAAAGTAAAAGCGTGTAAGAAACGGAGAGGCGGAAGGTTTCGACGCTCGTAAGCGGAGTCGCGCATCATGTGAAGCGGTGCGATGCAGAGCGCGATGTGACGGAGAGGAGGAGAGAAGCCCGTTTATCACTGAAGCTCTCCGTCCTGCTCCTGTTCCCCTCACAGAGGATTTTACTCTGTGGAAAGAGATGCGGGCGTCTGGCGGGTTACTAAACAAAACAGTTGCTGCAGTATTTTTGCAGCACGCTTGTGTTTTACTTTCACACGAATGTTTATTTGTCTTCCCTTTTGCATTATACGCACGATGCGTTATTTCCCTGTGCAATTTAAATACACGACTTACAACGAGTAAGGCAACTCAAAAATGGTTTATCAGTGCAAGAACAACATAAAAACAAGATGAAACATTTTAATAGACATTCTAAATACATTTCATTTCTAACTTCAACACAAAAATTTCACTGCGCTCTTACGGAATGGCCATTACACCCACCAGAACGAAACAAGGTCATGGGCCACGAGCCCACCGACTCTTAATTCTTCGACTTACACGATTGCACGTGAAACAAATATTTTGTTAACACGATACCAAACCTTTAGAAAAGTATTAGTTTATCAGACTGTGTCCAAAAAACATAAGGCCGGCTCCATATGGCCTGTCAGCTGCGCGTTGCGTCCCATCCCCCACAAACCCTCATCACTCGTGCCGCATTAAATCTATCTATCTATCTATCTATCTATCTATCTATCTATCCATCTATCCATTTATCCATCTATCCATCTATCTATCTATCTATCATGAAGTATCCGTGCTCTCTGAACTACACGGTCTGTTGCATTTATTCTCCGGGTTATTTGTCCCCGCGCGTGCTTTAGGGTCACCGGAGGTCCCCTGATCGTCTCTTGTGTTGCAGTGTGAGAAGATTGTCGTCTGCCGCACGCGTGTCTCAAACAAACGCATTCGACACGCGTTGGACTCCAGATGGTGAAATCATTCAGTCCACCTTTATGCTGACGACACACGAATGAAGACAGTCTCTCAGTGCCCACAAACAATATCATTGCATTTAAATAAGAAATGGCTTCTCATGTGTAAAATGTTTTCTGTTTGTTTTTATTAAGACACGTTGCTATTCGTTGTACACCGACAAAAATGCTACTGGATGGTAATGTTATGAAGTAAATTTCCATCAGTGCATTAATAAATGCTCACTTTAGTGATAATGTGATGTGTTTAGATTAAATTAACTTTTATCCCTGTTGTGAGTCCTTATTTCCTGAGCTGTTCTTTAATAATATACCACACTGGACATGCACTGACATTAGACTTACTAGACTTATATTAAGAGTGTTCTTTAAATGTTAGACATTATACACAATAAGCGACAATAAATACCCACTGGTACGGCGGGTACACATTCAATTTAATTCACTTTATTTACATTCAGTCCACGAACGCAAAAGTGGCAACACAAATAAACAGTTAAACCTTTCATTAAACGACCATTGCACCCGAGGTTCAAAACCCGGTTTAATTGCATCGCGTATATGTGCGTATCCCGTTATTTTTACATGCGTGTTGCACATTTTATTGCATTGCATTATTTTGCATGTTGCCGAGCAACATTTCTGACTCGAGTAAAACTTTAGCGCATGGTTAAAAATAAATGCATTTATACATCACAGCAAGCTTATTTATTTACAATGCACGAAAACGCAGCGACGAAGCAACCCGACGCGCCCTTGCGCAACCCTTCATATGCACACAAGCGCGGCGCGTTTGCGTTCAGGGCGGCGCGGCTTCCGTGCGTTTGTTTGGGCGTCATTTTATCCAGCTCGGAGTGGGAGAAATGTCCTCCAAAGAGCAGATGCCGTCTCCAGAGGAAACCCTGCCGGGAAGAGAGCAGGGGTTGAAAGTGTCAGGTACTGTATGGCGTTGTGAATTTAACTTTCCTCTTTGAGTTTGACGTGCTAACGCGGTTGTCCAGGTTAAGCGGCGCTTAAATGAAAAAACACATGTAATGTTTCAAAACTGCGTTGAAATATAAAGTTAGTAAGTTACGGACGTGCGTAAAACCAAAGCCGTGGTCTCTGCGCTGAGGTTTGCTTTGTTTACGGTGGGTTTGCGCATGCGCGGTGCTGACACAGATTTGAGCTCATTATAATCTTCATTTCTTACTCTGGGCATTTTACTGGCTGTATAGCAGATCATTTGCAGCCGTTATTAAACTCTTATTTGATGCTCAAACATAAACTTACAGATAGTTTTTAATCTAACTCCCCTCTAATGAATAAGCTCATAATAAACAGCATTTGTTCTGTTTTCTTTTCATCGAATTGTCAAAGAAACAAGGTGAAACAAAACATTTTCCACTGGGTACAACCCCTGACACTCTTGGCATAAAATATTTAGGATGGTTCTCCTCTGAGGGCAGCAAGAGAACAGCTGACTCAGCCTCTTACATAAAAATGGAAATGCAACTTGGAGGAGACTGAAGACCTCAGATGGTAACAGCAGGCCTGCCACGAATGCTAAATAAGAGCGGTTCAGTGACATCATTCTAGAGAAGAACACATACAATCTAGTTATAATAGGAAATAGTTACATAGAAGACACTGGGTGTGTCTTAATCTACTCCCTAGTTAGTCATTTCTAAGGCTGTCCCCTTTTTAATACCAGTCCAGTGTATCCACCCCTCAAAGCACACGAACACATAGTTTGACAGACAAGTAGGACGTCCTATCATTGCATTTGGACATTTTATGGTCCTGTGCCTTCCATAGAAGATATATTTATATAGATATATATAGATCACTTTACTTAGAAGTCACTGTCAGGATGTGAAAAGACCTTAACTAATATATTCAAGACCTTTAAATGGTTAATTTCTACATTCTTAGGTTAAAAAATGTTTTAGTTTAGTTTAATTAATTTTAGTTTGTTAATACACAATGTTAATACCTCTGTGTCTGTTTATTTGAGGTTCGAACCAGTAACATGCAGATCATAACAGCAGGTCTCAGTTTCTCCAAGTTTCATAGATGTTGTTTTTGCATGCATTTTATTTGTTATGTGGGTAACCACAGACTGTTTTTAAGAAATGTATAGAGTATGCGACGGATGCAACAGCGTTAATATATGTGTTGAGAGCGTCTGTCTGTGAAGAGCGTCCACAGACTGTTTGACATGCGACTCACGCTGGCGGTCGATGCGATGGCATGCAGCGCCCGTGCGGGATCCACCCCAGCAGACTGCAGCGAACTGATTACCGGCGCTTGCGTCTCACGGCTTCCCCTTGGCAACGGGACTCCACCACGGAGCTGGACGGTTGCCAGGTGACACTCTGTAACACTGACACACGCGTGTCTCACTGAAGCTGTAATGAACCTGGTTGAAGGTTACAGAGCACAGAACAGATGGAAGAGTGAGATCAGAGCTCAGGGCAGTATGATGGCTCTCTGAAAAGCTTTGCAGCTCTTACAAAAACACTTTATGGGCGCTTAGGGAGCTGTTTCAGTCCTTAGTTTCATAACACTGGACTCTGTGATGTCCTGTACTTCTGGAATGTGCTCTTTAATTATTAATATATCACAATACAAT
>JAZGTK010006233.1:0-21116 GCA_036877625.1 Ambastaia sidthimunki
CTTAAATGTGTTCATTTCCCGTCCCTCAATGAAGGCTTTGTCTTTGTCTGACAATATGGTTTCTTTTGCATCCTGCTCAATTTTTATTCTCTTTTTCTTACCATGTTGACTAAAAAAAAATCCAAAGAACATAATGAGCATATGGTCCTAAATTTTTGTTATAATAAATCAGTACATTATTGTCAGACTTCAGTAAAGTATTTAGAGATTTAGACATTACTTAGACATTAATAGCAGTTGATAATACAACTAGTCATTTTGCTTTAGGTATGTTTGTTATATGTGTTTAATATTTCTGTATCATTAAAAACTACAATAATTCTATTTTAGAATTAGAAATACATAAAAATATTTTGGTAATCACCAATATTGTTAGTTTAGGGCAGCTATGTTTATATACAATACTGTATTAAACTGCAAATTCATCCATTTAACTCTTTAATAAGACATATATGGCAATAACACAGTAAAAGAGCATACATTTTGCCTTCGAATTATTCATAAATTACAAAAAAACTCATTTCATTTACATTCAAGCATTCCAGACGAAAATATGGTTCACGAATTACGTCTATGAACCACTCAAACTATAATTATTATAAATAATCTTAATTTACTTTATTTACTTTAATTAGTTCGCAGACGCCATTTCATCTGCTAATTTCATCTGCTAATGGTAGAGCACCCTAGCTGATAGTATCCCGACTATCCGTCATGCACAGAAAGTTAACTAGTTAACACACAAACCACCACAAAGATATAGTAATAAACAACTTAACATACCTTCAACATGAGCAAGCGGCACTCTTCCGTCGTTATCACTGTTTAATTAATTTCGCTTAATTAATCATCTCTCCATCACACTTCGCTTAACAGCCAATAGAAGATTAGAAGCGCGTTGACTTTGACTGACATCAAATGCAGCCAATCGCTGACGAGGATTCCGCTGCTCGACCAATGAAACGCGCGCATTGACAGGCCGAAATGTGTATCAGACTGCAATAGCAGCGAATTCCCGATAGTGGGAGATTATACACTCCTAGCACACACTGAGACAAACTGAAAAACGCTTTTCTACACTGCTCGATTTATCAGGACATTAGCACTGTCCTCATAGCTACGGTGTGTCCTCATAGAGTCGGTATGTATTCATGGTTTTTGTCATCATAATCCAGCCGCACCGACGCACGCACACACACACACACACACACACACACACACACTTTTGTTAAGCAGATATGTAACTTTGGGCTTAACTTGTATCCACCCTAAACATTTAGAAATATATAAAGTCTAATATAAAAATATAACAAAAGTAGCTGTGCAAAGACTTTGAACCCTGTTTTAAATTTGACTTGGAGTGTGCAGGTTACACTCCCCTAAACCCTAATCCCAATCTCCTTCTCTTCCTATCCTCACTTTATGCTTTAAGTTCTCTCCCACTGATTTGTTCCAATTAATATTTTATCTCCTAAGCCAGTAGCTGCATGGACCATTCTCTTCTGAAAAACATGGAATTGCACGTTAGGCTCAGAAAATAAGGACAGGCTAGAACTGTAGGCTTTTCAAGCATTGTTCTGTTCTGACTGTTTTGGAACCTGTGTTGATGTGATGGAGTGCCAAGTTTTAGCTTTGGGCGAAAGGGATGCAACAGCTGATATCTGCTACCTCTTATGGAGGAATTATCCTCTTGTATGAAGAGACTGCTTTACAGACGGTTCTTCTGCTCTGGATTGAGAATTTTGGATCTCTGAGGCTTTCATATGTCCTCCTCCTCAATGTCAGAGTAAAGCAAGAGATTGGATTAATTCTACAGTGCAAACTCGATTTTCTGTTTATCTTTTACAAATCTTATTATAATCTTTCTATTTTGTTTGTGTGAGTTGTACAAAGACTTGAAGGTACTTCTAGTGTACTTAAAGGACTAGAATTTTTTTTTTAAGTATGTGTTGTTTATGTTAACCCTTAATTCCTGTCTAGCCCTTGCACAACAAGCCCATTCTCAGCCATTCTCACAATGCATGATGTTGGGAGAGAAACCATTTCTCTGCTGCTTCCTATATCTAAGAATTGTTGCTTTCAATTTCAACAAGTGTTTGAATGAGTCTCACAGGAAGTGAAGGTTTTAAGGCAGGTTTAGGCAGCAGGAATTTTTTTTTTGCTTTTTTTGCTTCTTTTTGCTTCAAGCGATCATCCCTTGTTAGCCTACTTCCCTGGCAGGCAATGATTGCGTATGACAGGACAGTCTTTTTTTAGCCTTATCTAGGTGAAAAAAATATTTCAAGATGCTGACATGACAATGGAGACAATAAAATATTACATTTGGCAACTTTTTGAAGGTAAGCTGCTTCTTTGTGGAGTCTTCAATACATACTCAACATCAAGGATGCAACCAAATATTCAAGAGAGGGTAACAGTATGTCACTGAAAACCCATTTTGATAGACTACTCTTCTAAATAGTTTGGGGGGTAGACCATGGTGCTAACAATCATGGGTTTAATTCCCAGGCATACAAATGTAAGAAACACTTTAAATAATGTCTAGCAAATGCATTAATTTAAATGGATAAAAATACATATGTGGTATTTTTTTCATTTTTTCATATGTGGTGTAAAAAGGTGTTCTTATGTATCACAGACTTTCAATTATAGTTTATCAAGTTATTTATTGCCTACATTGCATGGTTACTCTCAAAGCCATTCATCATTATAATTTATATTATATAATATCATATATTATAATTAATATTATAATAACATGATATATTGTATATATACACAGTGTATATATATAATATCAGAATATAATCAGGATTATTATCAGGATGTTATGTGTAAAAAGATGACAGTAAAATTGACTCGGCAAAGACAAGTGACATTCCTTTTACACGTTTACCAATTTTCTTACACCTATCCAATATCCATTCTCTCAGTTATTACTGGAGTCAATACAGGGTTAGGGAGGAAACTTCAGAGTGATTGATCCTGCATTCTGCTCAGGTCAGCTTTGGAATCAATTGTATTGTTTGACAAAAGAGGGGTAGACTCTCAGTCCTGTAGGGAGAATGGTTTGAGTTTGGCTGGCTGTTTGCTTAGAATCAAATGCATGAGGCAATCTTAAGCAAATTTATATGCGCAAGAACAATGAAGGCACACAACACAGTTCAGAGCTAAAAATCTCAGTCATGGATGTTTGTGATTAGGGAAGATGCTTATTGATCTGTTTAGACAAGCTTGTCTGTATTCAGCTACTGACTGTTGAGATGCAATGATTTCTCAATAAGAAAAACATTTTGATTGATTGTGGCCCTGAAAATAACTTTCTGGATTGGAAACAAGACAATATTACTTTTGTGAATTTTCACATAAAATTAATGCATTTGTGGATTCCTCTGACCTGCTCCAGTTTGAGATGAACCTTAATCAGAATTGCTGATAGTGAGTCAAAGACAAATCACTATGATCGCTGTGGGGCCAGATCATTGTAATGGAGGTTCACACAGAAGCAGGAGAAAGATAATGATGTTTGACTCATTTTGTTTAAAAAGCCTCTGATTACTGTGCAGTTTACTTACTGCTATGATATTTGACTGGAGCTAATTATGGCAGCTAAACACTTTTGTAAAAGTGTTTTATGAGGGGCTTGACATTTTGCATTTTGAAATTAAACATTTCTTATTTCTGTTTATTTGATGGTTTAAAACTGCTTTGCTCTGACAAAACTTTTTATGGTTTTATATCATGCAGGGATGTAAACACCTCTGACACTATTTATTTTACATGAAGTGATTTGAAATTAGCAGTGAGTGAGTCAAATCAGCAGTTACTTTACCAAACCAATGCCATTTGTCTTTCCTATACATTGTTTTAACTAATATTTTGATGTAAACCAAATACATGGAATTATAAAACAGATCGTTTTGGTTGGCACCAGTAAAGCACAATGTGAAGCAGAGTGGCTATAGCCCATTCTGATATATCTGTATTTATATTATAGTCTGTTCTGCTATTGCTTAAATAAAAGCTAGCATTTTGTCTTTATAAAAGTTCTCCTCAGCTTGTGCATCAACCATTATATCATCATATTTGTCCTATTTTAAAGCATCTGTTGCCTTTCTAAAGACACTAGCCATAAGGTCTTTATTCTTACATATATTAAAGTGTATTTATTTAAACCCATAATTTGTCTAATATAATGTTTAAAATCTTACAATTTATTTTACATTTGAAAAGGTATTGGTAGACCGCCTGATGCATTACATTAAGTTCTTGCTATCTCCACAATATAATATAATTGTTGCATAAAAAACTGTGCCTATCCTAGAGCTCATTTTTTATGAAAGATGTAATTAATTCTGAACAGGCTTCTTTGTCTCAGGAGGGAAACTACTCCAGATTTCATTACCTTTTGCCCTCTGGACCACTATTTATCTGCACTCTCTAACCATTTGGTAAACAACACAGGAATGCAGGGTTGGAGGTTGAAAGACAAGAGAAGCAAATTGTTGTTCATACTTCCATCATTAAGCCTCTGTGTTATTGCACTTATAATGAGATATAATCCTAGTTCAGAGCTAGAGGATACTGTTAAGGTCAGGATGCCCCACTCTAATACTGATTACCAACATAATAATACTGATGTATATAATAACTATCATTGGACATGAAAGCTTGGATATATGGTAAGCTGCAAGACAGTCTCTTTAACAGGAAAATGGTTCTCCCCTCTTCTTCAACTTAGTCTCAAGTAAACAAAGTTAAACTGATTTTCTTGATTTTCATAGTGTGTTCTGAAGCCTACAGCACTTTCTGCATACAGCAGAAAAGTTGAATATTATTTCTGGCTCACGATGCTAACATTCTCATATAGGAACACATTTTTGCTGAGACAATGTTCAGCAAAAATAAATAAATAAAAATCTCCAAATGATGACGGCATCTGCTGTTTTTCCTCGCTTTGCATGAGAAAGAGACAGAGACTTACAGCCTTAGGTGTATTGCTGGCTCTATGTTTGTGTGTCATTGCTTGTTAAAAAAATTGCATATCTCTGTGAGGAGTGTAATATGCAGAGGCAGTGACTGTGCCCAGATCTGCTCCTCACAAAATCTTGCTGCTTATGGCTGATTTTCCTAAAACTTCCTTTGGGAGCATCCATGCCTGAACCTCAGCCATTAAAATAACACACCCAGAATAAAACTAGATGATAGTCAAAAAATGTACCTTAGTAAGCTGACTTCATTAATGCCTTGCACAGCCTGCAGATTTTTCACATACATAAATCTTATTTTAACACAGAATTCGAAAACATTTCACACTTTATTCCCATAAAAGCTGGCAGTGGCCAAAACATTTCGCTCATGGGCATGGCAGGTGCAAAGATTTTTTGGTCACATGATGTCATAAAGTATCATAGATAAGTCTCTTTTATCCTCTCTGGATGTCTGAAAGACTGTGGGATGTATTTCAGGAAGGAAGAGAAGTGCTAAACAGGAACAGATGCTGGAAATTCGAAATCACCTTGTTTTAAACCATTTATTCCCTTAGGAGAGAGGTAGCAAGAGTAACTAGCAGGGTTGGAAATTATCCAAGTGTATCACATTACAATGGCACATATACACCTATATTCTAAATCCAGCTTTAATGTGTCAGAACTCATGTTGGTGTTATTTGAGTATGTTGGGTATTATCACTCAAAACTGTCTTGCTTGAGGATGTTTACCCCAACTTTTTGATTTGTCAGAAAAGATTGCAGAAGAAGCAATGCCTCTAGATTCAACTGCAATTAACTAACAATCTGTTACATTGTAATGATATGCATAGAAACCAGCTTGCTTAAGTAAGAAACTGTCAAATGAAATGAAATAAGCCCTAAATTGCCTTCAGCAAAGCAGTCCCGGAACAAAACATACCCTTGAAGCTACAGGTCTTATAAGCCAAAAGCAATGGTTTAAATGTGAATTAATTTTGAATTAAGTCTATGTTGCTTACAGACAAAGCATATTTAGCATTTTTTAACTCCTTCCCTTTTCTTTCTAGAGCATGTTAATGGGCTAGTTAACCAAAAATGAAAATTTTGTTATCATTAACTCACCCTAATATAATTCCAAACCTTGTATGAATGCCTTTGTGCATTCAGTGAGAGTAAATGGGGTCTGAGGCTGTCAGTCACTAATGTTCTACATCTACTTTTGTTTTGTGCAGAAAGTCATATTAGTTTGGAACACACATGAGAATGAGGAATTTGTGACAAAAGTTTTATTTTTGGGTGAACTGTCCCTTTTGCAATATGTTAAGATTTTGCTAAAGAAACATGTTTGCGTACACCTCTTGTTTATGGAGTGTTTTCAACATCCTGATCAAATGATGTTTAGACTTTTCACACCTGGTTCTGGGTCAATAAGTAACATTTTGTTAGGGATCGGTTTACAAGCCAAGATGATAAGCGCTTAATAACTCAAGGTGGCACACAAAATGGCCGACAAAAAATAACAACTATTTACTCAAAAGAGGCCTGCCTACTGACTACTTAGAACTTCTGAAACCTGTTAAACGCTTCAGCAGATGCTATTAATGGAGGCAGTCTGGGAGGTCAAGGGTACAATTTCGAACTGGAATTGAGTCAAGTTAAACCTCAAAATGAAAAAGGTTGGGGGGGCAAAAACAAAAAAGAGGGAGCGAAAGAGACAAGAAGAAAAAAAGTGAAGAAAACAAGTCTCTAAGGTTGCCTGCCAGTTCAAGGGTAATCAAATCAGGCAAATACTCTCACTAGGAAAGGAGTGAAAATTGTTGAAAATTGATTGAACAGCCATGCTGGCAATATGATGTCAGCACAACCCCACATGACATCATTACAAGTAAAGGTCACGTTAATTATCTTCTGTTACAGCTATTGTTATTTGGAGAAAAAGTCTGCTGCCTGTATGTAGCTGTCCATGTGAACAGCATTTTTAAACCAACTCAAATCTCTTCAAGCACATGTGTTCCTGGATCAACATCCTTGTTGGTTATAAAACAACATTTTATAAACCAATTATATTTAGGGATCAGCTTTAGGATAATTGTTGGAGATTTGTACATCATTTATATCAACCTTTCATTTCCCTCTGATTTTAGGGGTAGTGTACAGATATTTGACTTCATATATAAAGACAATAATACAAGTTGTGAATTAAACCAATACATTTTACAATATTTTTTATGAGAACTGAATATAAACAAGGTTTCAACTTGGTAGCATCTTTTAAAAGTTATTGGTATTTTTACTTTACATTGGTAACTTTTACATTTGCTTTTACCTTTAAAATTCTGTATATGTCTTGAATAAATGGTATATAAGTGAACAAACAGAAAATAACAACATTATTATGCTGGTTAGCAGTCAGTACATGTCTACTTTATGGTAAAACTGAAGGTTAACTTTAATACTCTCTATCCACTGGGTTTTGAATAGGTCAAAGAAAATGGTAAAAAAAAAAAAAAAGAATAAATTCAAAAGCACTGTTAATATTTTATTAAGTGTGAAGGTCGTCCGTTGTCAACTTTTTATCCAGTGGTAATTTTACTACACCTTTTTTATCGTCCCATTTAAAAACTTAGAATATCATCACACTCCATTGTCTACACTCTGACAACATCTCTGCATAGAATAAAGAATAGAATAAATGTGATTTATGATTGCGCTAGGTTAAAAAATGGTAAAGTAAATAATGTTTGAATATTTATTTTCAGGTGACTGTCCCTTTAAGAAAAGGGACAGTCTACTTTTTATGACAAAAAGTAGCCTATACTAAGTAAGACACAATTACCCGATAGTGCTCTATTGAATTTGGGTCCTCTGCCCTTTTTCTATTAATGTTTCATCAAGATTGCATTTCATTTACTGAATGAAAGTCTAGCAAACAAACTGAGCAAATTGAGCAATGGTATAATGTTGTTTGAATATGTACGCTTTAGTAGCCTGGCAGTAGACTGATTGCTTGAATATGCAGTTTCAGGATCTTGGTTAATAACGACAAAAGATAAATGGGAAGCAATTCTAACAAAATGCTTAAACAAAGTGTTTTAAGTGAGACGTTAACAGAAAGCACAGATGTTGCATAGGATGAAAGACAATGTTAATATTGGTTATTTTTTATTTTAAAAGGAAAATTGTTCATTTAGGGATTTTTAGGGGGCTGTTTTTGACTTTGATGTTTGAGATCTGTACTGAGTCAACGTCGCATGTGACCTATTCATGTGGTTTAGTTTAATTTGCTGTCATCTGCATCAACAGTGTCTCATAGTTATTTATGAGATTGCATGGCCTAATCAAATGAAAAGTACTGGCTCCTAATAATTGGTTCTAGTTTTCTCCACTGTACTCACAGTGACATTTTTTACATGCTTGCGTGCAACACGTATTTATTATGGGCAAATTTTTTGATTTATGGGTAGACTGAAACTCGTTTGACACAATGTGTGCACGGTGTGACTGATATTGGTAAACTCTGCTTCACAAACACCATGCTTTAATCTCTACTGTGAGTATTTTAACAGATCAAATCACTTTTATTTGTGAATTAATGTCACAGTGCACAGTTCTATGAAGGGTTACAAATATTTGGAAATGTAAATTGCAGTGTGCATTTGTGAGAACCTATTAACTCCATTACAGCAAAATAAACCATTCTGGAGCATAGACAGTTGTTATATTATCTTCCCCTTCATGCCTCCACACTGCAGCTACAGATACTTTATTTGCTTTTTTCAAGCCTGTAGTTTAGAAATGATATTGAGAATCTCAGCATAGTGGTTTTGTTTCACAAAACAGTTTTTTGTCTTTTCCAATAATATATCTCTACAATATTGTGTGTGTGTGTGTGTGTGTGTGTGTGTGTGTACAATAACATCTCTATAACTCTAAAGAAACATTTACTAGAGATAAAGTGTTGTTACTTAAAAAAATTGAATAGCTTATAACCAAGCTTTAATATCTTACTCAATTTACTGATTTTTTTTTTAATCTTGAGTGATCTGGTATGTACCTTTCAAAGTAGTTCAAACTAACGAAATATTCCTCCACTGCAGTAATAAATGTTGACTCAGAAATGCACAAACCGCAGTAACAGTTCTTTAATGAGATGAAATACCTTGCTCAAAGATTATAAAATGGATACTTCTGGTCCTGGGTTCTGAATGGTCAATGTCAATGGTTTGCTTACAATAATTGTTTACAATAAGAAATCATTTTATAAATAGTTGATCATTATTTATGTTGCAAAAATGCTTCCTGTTACAGTTTATATGTCAGGTATTATATCTATTAAAGAAACAATACTATTAGTGGTTTTATCTAAAAAATAACATTTTAATAACCTTCTGTGTCCTCTGTTTTATGGTATAGCTAAAACTGCCCTTGCTGTGACTATAGCATGACATTAACAATAAGGCACAGCCTCTCATATCTTGCTGTAATGTGTACAGTCCTTAATCAGTTATTTCAGTCTCTAATAAATCAATGTTTTTCACAAAGTAAACCGACCAAATTATCAGTTTATAAAATTTGGGAATCTGGCTCTCGGCCTGTCACTGTGAGATTTCAGTTGGTGAATTCTGACCCCTTCATAGTTCCCTGTCCAGATGATGCTAGTATAGGATGTTTTGTCATCAAATACATGTCAAGGCAAGGAATGCAAATTAGGTATCCAGTAACAGTCAACCAACAAATGAAAAGACAATGAAAAGGAAATGTTTACGCATTCTGTCAAGAGGTGCCAAAAATACTGAGGTGGAGAAAGAAATAATGCAAAAACTAAGAATGAAAATAAGTAAAAATACAAACAAACACACAGACACACACACACTCTTACACAAACATAAAATGAACCTGAGCTATGTTCTCATTACTGTCACCTAATGATGCTCTGCTTACGGAGGCAAGGTGTTTGAGCCAATGACAGATTCAGGTCCGGTAAACCGGCTCGATTGTACCATTGAGGAGGAATTGAAAATGACAGCTGGCATCAAGAGTGCAGCAGGAACTTTATTCTTTAGGAGAAAGGAGAAAACTGCCATACAGTGAAAACATGGAGGAATTGTGTTTTGGCAGTATAGGAATGCACTAAATTATTTTTTATTTGTTGTAACTCAGTTATCATGATGAATGGTGCATCATTAATTGTGTACTAGTAATACGTACTAGTAAGTCCACTACAATTTACCGAATATATATGAAGGATGCAAAAATCATTTTTTATTTCATACATTTAAAATATAATTTTTAGTTAATTGACAAGCATACACGTCATATTACTGTTAACCCGAAAAGCAATATCTAGTACCCTTAAAATACACAGACAAAATGACAGAAGAGAGTGGACGCTAGCTATTAGGATTTTATCTTGCAACTTCATCTTGCTGTTCTCTTTTTCATTTTATGAGAATGTTGTTAAGCCAGTGACAGGGTCACCAAACAATACCAATAAATGACACAACAGACTGAGAAAGCAATTTCTTTTTCTATCCCTCCCGCCACCTGCTTCTCTCTGTTTTCTGTGCATAACCAAGCTATAAACGGTCACATAACAATTCTATAAATGCTCACATTCGAATCATGTTCCTCTAGGACAAAGATGTGAGTAGTCGCCTTCTTTACTTAAAAAAGTGCTGTTTGTTATGTCCTCATTAAAATATTTACCTAAATGTTCCAGAAATATATTTCTTCAGTGAAGCAATTTTTTGCTGCATGATTTTGCTGTATAGATCTCTGTGCTGGAGTAGATGTTAAACAGAGTAGATGGGGGAGACAATGTTGCTGTACAGGGCACAGGATTTAAACTTGTCACTTAAAAGTGACTACAGACTGACATTCATGGTAACTGCATCCTACCAGCATCCTTTTCACTCAAGGATGGCATGAAGCTGCTATCACTGTAGAACGAATAAAGTGCTTTTCAGATGGGATTTGCTGCAGACAATGTTTAAATTGAGGAATCAATTTAAGATTTGATGTACTGTTTTTGTTGAGGTTGAGATCTTTGTAGTTATGACTGAAACAAGCGTGTCTGTTGTCGGTATGTGGGGGTTAGGGAAGGTTATGTGCTCTGGATGCTTCACAAAACCAATGGAAATAAATGACATGAGAAATGTAGCTTTAGGTAAGTATTCGAGGAAGGTCAAAATGCGTTGGAAACACTGTGAAAACAAAGACAAATCAAGACAAAAATGAAAGTGTCCTTACATCAAGGCACAAATTACTTGGTGACTGGCAATAGGGTAATGCAACCCAGATGACACAGTAACAGAATGATTTTGAGGCTTGTTCCTTGTTAGATCCAGGCTCTCTTATGAAGAATGTCATTTTAAATACTTAAGATCCTACCTCCATTATTTCCTTGAGGTGACTAACTTGCATCAGGGTGACACAAATGAATGAAATGATGGAAAATTGAGGATGGGAAATAGTAACAAATCACCCCATAAATTGAACATGACATCCCTTTGATTGTAATCTCTGTGAGGAAGATTTTGTGGTCCTTGAGAAGAATGAAATATCCACAATATGAGAGATTTAAACATGGCATTTATTACAAAGTAGATCTTGTGTTTCTCTTCAGTGACCTACACAAACTGCTGCATGACTGCTTATAGCTTTTATTCTCATTAATTTCAAGTGTTTTTAAATTAGCATAAATTAACAGTGTTTTGAATGTCTGAAATGCATGAATGTCTGAGATGCTTTTTTTTTTGAGTCATTCCATAAGCTCTATATACTAATGATGCTTCATTACTGCAAAGTAACTTCAAAATAAAAAGTTCTAAAATAGAATGTAGCAAGTTAAACTTTCACTATAGTGTTTATATTTTCCACAATCAGCTCAAATTTTAACACTATCATTGAAATAATCATAGGCATGATTTAGTATTCAGCCCATTACCAATGAGCAGTGTTTACAAATTCAAGTGTTCAGACACATACCAAACAACATCAGAAAAAGTATTTTTATTAATTCACAAAAACAAGTGAACAGGGCCCACATATCTGTACCTCTAATGCTTATTAAATGAATAATTTAAATGAATGGACTTTATTATATTTTAGATGATTTTGCATCTGTGAGCACTTTGTACTTCTCTCTGATAGATTTGAAAGGAGTAAACATTTATTGAAGTTGCCCTTCACAAAGCATTGTTCAAATTACAAATGAGCCATTTTCAAGTGCAGCAAATAGTAAACTCTGTGTCTGTCATTCACACACAAAGGCATTCTTTGTAAAAATGGTTCTGCATGAATGTTTGTTACCTTTCATGATGATAACCTCATCTGGCAATAGACATAATTTTAAGTGTTAAAAAGCGTTAAGTTTAAAATGATCAGACATTAATTTGCCTCGTCAAACTAGCTAGTCCGCTATTTTCTCAAGAAAATTAAAAAGTATTTTATCTTACAAATTCTGATCCACTGATTTATAAAAAATAAAATGATAAAATTTATAAATTATAAATGCATTTAAAATTCCTCACCAGAATCCGAATCACCCGCACCTGTTCCTCATTTCCCCAATCAGAGACTTCTATTCATATACGCTCACCTCAGCTTCAATCGCCGACCGGTCTCGTCAATACGTTGCGGACTCCCTCGGGCATTGTATGCTGATTCTCCCTCGGGTATCGTATGCGGTATGGTCTGTGTTCCCTGGTCTGTGTTCCCTGGTCTGTGTTCCCTGGTCTATTAATTTGATTTTAATGCATCATATCTGTTCTGTTTAAGGATACTTATCTTTAGAACATCCTGACCAGATAAACCAGCTTAACAACAGAGGAAACAGGACAAAACATGATTTTGTATTATATAATGGACCGTTTAAAAGGGCAAACAGTGGGGTTCAACATTTTTTAGTATTTTTTTTAGTGTACTGCATTTTTGTAACGCTTATTTTTATAAAACGTACTCAACCAGTTTGAGTAAAAGTGTATTACACATGTTTGCATAATTTAAGATGTTCTAAAGAAAATCTTGTGCATGTCAATCATCAAGAAAATCTGACCTTTTAGTGTGCCAAATTTTACTTTTTTTTTTGTTTGTGACCTACAAAAGCGCTAAACACTGTATATGTCTTCATTTAACATAACAGTTTTAGCTTGCTTTACATTGATCAAAATCCTAAAAGCAAGATTTATAAATCCCATATTTTAATGTGGCCTCAGATTGTGGCTCCTGTATGTCACTGAAAAAGGCATTAAAGCATAAAAATGCTTGTGAGACCTATTTCCTTTGTAGAGGCATCTGTACCGCCACCACCGCGCACACACCTCATTGAGACTGGCCACTGAAAAGTGTCTCCAATGACTACCATTAACATGCCAAAAGACAGATGTTAATGGCTGGTTTGCTAGCACTGACTTTTTGTAGGATGTTATTACCTCGGTCCAGATGTCAGAGGGGGAGAAAGACTCCCATTGCTCATCTCTCTCTCTTTCTCTGTTCACTAGCCTATTGTTTGCCCTGATGTTATTCCTCCGTAATGCCATTTTGGGGCCCATTTGTAAATGTCTCCACAGAGCCCAACATTCAAAATGTGGTTACTTTTCATTGGTCTTATGTATTCATGTATGTGTACTTTTTGTTTATTTAAACAGACTGTGTTATGGTGTGAATATAGTCATAGCTAAAAGGCATTGTTTACTTTGCAGATTGTTCTGATTGTTATATTTATAGTATAATTATTAAACTTTGTCTTTCCAGTAGAAAATATAAAACATAACATATAAACAGAACCAGAACATTGCTATGCAACAAAAATAACAATAGTGCAGTACAGTAATATTAATAGTAGCTTTGTGAGGAGTTCACACTACAGTTGTGCTTTATTGTTAATAAACCCAGTATGTTGATCAATCAACATCAATGATTAAACTATTCATTTAATAATTGCATTAAATAGTCTCTACCAGAGTGTTTTTTACCCTATGTATTCTGTCTATATTTTGCCTGTGTGTGCTTTTTGTGACAAAAGCATATCCATCTGGCATGTGCATCTGTGTTTTGTTTACAGATCTCTCCATTGCTAAGAGCAAGTGGTCTCCTTTTCTGTGTTTGCCAGTTTGGGAAGGGAATTGGATTCTGGATAGCAGAGAAATGGAATCACCCCACACAGCAATGTTTTGCTGAGGAACACAAACCATTCCCTATTTGCCCAGGTTGTTATGAAGGCTAATTCTGGCCTCATTTAGCAGGTGAGGCATATTACACATCTGCTCAGCTGAAAGAGAGCGAGAGCAGTATTAAAGTTTCAGCAATGAGGGCCTATAATAATTATACATCACAACAGCTCGTTAGTTTTGTTTACAGGAGAAACTTCTCTGTCTTTCTTTTTCTCTTTTTCCCTTCTTATGCTCTGCTGTATGAATATCCCTGTCATGTGTTTGTTTTATATTCAGAAGTTGTTTCTTTCACTGGGATGCTCCATTTTTACATATCACTTTCGTTTTCTTCTCTGTCAACAGCAAGCATGGCATTGTTAAACTTAGTCCTAAAGAGCGTCCGGTAGGTGTGCTAAGAATGAACCCACAAACATTGATAAGACCAGACAAAATTCCAGTGCAGGCAAAACTCACCTCAGAGCGTTGGCGCTCAGCTGATGTATAAGGTTGGATATTTTTAACCTTACGGTGTGAGCCTAATTCCCTCATGCAGGCACTCTACAGTAGTGCACTGTAAAATCTTATCATCTCTGTGTAAAATTACATCAGTTTGTTAATAACAGCATTTGGAATGAGATTAGGCTCTTTATTAGGGACTACAGAGTAAAACCTGCAGTTCCAACTTTGCCCAAGGCAGTACAGCCTTAGACATACAAACATATGCAAACACACTACTGTAAGATTTAGGGAGCGTCTGAATGCTCCACACACATACTAGATTCCTGCCTTAAGCTAAAATTTTCAGGCTGTAAATACCTCCACCACCTTGTGCCCTTGCGTTTTGGAAAATGATATTTTTCAGAAGTCAAACAAATTTGTTGTTTATACAACCAAATTTTGTTTACCCTTTAAGGCTGGAGATGAAATCAAGTTGGGTTGTTTTTGTTTTTCTAATGACTGAGCTGGTATTTTGGACATGCAGTACTCATTAGGAGAATGCTAAATAAAAACATCTTTCAGAACATATTAGATATGCAGGAATCACTAATGAATTTAAATACTTCAGTAAATAGACATGTCCATATACCTGCCAGGGATAAATGTTACGTGGCCATTTGGCAAAAATTGAATATTAATAATACCACACATTTCTGATTTTGGTCTCTCCCTGGTGGATGATGTCGGGCCTCACAACCAGCATGTGGGTGGTCACAACATGGCATATTGATTTGTGCTTTCTCTTCAGTGTTTAGTTAGATAGTATCTCTTCCCTCCCTTTTTCTCATATTTTCTCTTTTTCTCTTCGTGTCAGAAGCATAGTCGACGATCTGGGATTGAGCTGAGACAAAACAATGCCAGTCGGCCAAGCTCTCATGATTTCACTCTGTGGCAGATGGCACAGTCTAACCTATAGCCTTGACAGATTGCTGTCTCTCTTCACTCGTCCAGAGCAATCTTGCTGTCCAAATGAGAGAGAGCAAGAGAAAGAGAACATCAGTCCAAATAGAGAAAATTACAAATGCAGAATGATTTGCCAGCTGGGGAATGCAGTGACTACAGGCACATTGTGTGTCTGCAGCTCTGTAAATGGTTTTCAAATGAGAAAGAAAGAGACGGATGCAAAGTTTGGTGTATCAAAGACAAAAATAATTCCAACAATGACACTCAAAACATGAGCTGTAAAACAAGTCCTGTTGGCAGGCTGGTAATTATAATTTAGATCTGTTGATGGCTTGTCATCTATAATTCAGTGGTTAAAGGAAGAGACTAGCTTTAATTAGCTGCATAGCACTGTAGCCTAACCTTCCAGCTCTTCAGTAATAAAGGAATGCTTTTGGGCCAACATGACACCGTTGGCATTTCAACTTCTCTGGGGAAGACCAATTATGAACAATGACAGTGCCCTACATGGTTCAATTGCGATATTATTTAATTGTCAAAAGAATGAAGTTGTGCAAAGAAGCCTTATGGATATTTGGATCATGATTGATTAAGGAGATGAAAACTGAGCCTTTATAAAGATTTCATTGCATGAATATTTGAGAATTACCGTACTTTAAACAAGTGTGTTATATTTTACATGCAGACTCTTTCCAGGATTATTTTCTATTTCAGATTCTTTGCAGAATTATTTTTTACTTCCCCTTTCCTAGTTTCTTATTCACTCTGTCTTTTATTTAATTTATTTTGTACTAGGAATTATAGATCAGATTCTAATTTACATGGTAAGGCAGTCTGAATGTTCTATTCAAAAGCATATTATTCTGGTGGAATATTATTTGAAATAAGGATCAAGTAAAGTTCATGTTTTTGCTAATGCTACATAAATTACATGTTTTTTGGGCCAGGGGAACAGCGCCCAATTAACCCAGATGTGCTGGCACTGTTTTTGAGAGTGTTTCACATAAGATATGACCATTGATCAGACTTCAAGGGCTTGAAAAGAGAAAGGGTGTATTATCAGGACAGGAACATTCATTTACCTCTCAACCCATTTAGAGGAATATAGAGGGGAACATTATAGTGCTCCGTGTCCATGTGTAAAACAGTGTAAAGGCGCTCTGAATTTTCACAAAAATACAATTATTTCATGAACAACACTAGTATACAAGTTGTGTTGAGTTTTTCAACAATATAAGTCAATATCAATATCAAGATTTTTTTTTAATCAGATTTTATTATTTTATTATAGTTGGCTGGCCCATAATTATTATTATACATTCATATAACAATAATTTATATTCTTTTTTATCTGAATAAAATGAAAAGTAATCTTGTACAGTTTCAGTTATAAAGTTATAAAGATTTTCAGTTATATTTTTAATGAATGTTCTTCATATGCATTATTTTTTTTCTTTTATCTCATACAATCACCCTTATTTCCTTCTTTTTTCTCAGCTTTAAGATGGACTCATGATCTTTCTGATAAATAATAAAGGATATTTCTGGAACTTGAAATGTTTAGAAATAGGGAGATTAACCTATTAACATCTCCTAAAGAGAGTGTGTGCACCCTAATTAGAAAAGTAATGACAAAAAGAGAAAGAAGTTTCATTACACGGATGTGTCACAGAGTCCCTAATACACACGTAATAAAGCTCTTTACATTCTTTCTATTGTCACTCACTGTTTGAGACTAATTGGATTTTGATAATGAGTCACATTACATCAAGGGGACAGTTTCTGATTCCAGTTCATTTCAGTGTGAAGGCCTGGTGTAACTCTGGGATTTGTAATGGATTTCAAAGCTATATTCTAAGCAAATTAGGAAACAAGACAGAAAAGCCCATCAACAATTTTTGCATTAAATGGGAAAATTTAATTAGAATAATGTGCCATTTAAAAGAATGTTCTGGGTTTAGTGAAGGTTAAGACAGAATTTATGGCATAATGTTGATCACTACTAATAATAATTTTAATGTTTTTGAAAAACAGAGGTTTATGATACGACACTTACAATAAAAAAACACAGGCCCAGACCACTAAAACACAGTGATTTAAAGGTAGAGCTTCAAGACTTTAACCAACTTGTTTGCATAAGACTAGTTGACCTTGTCTGTGTAAAGGTACTGTAAATTTCTGTCTTTGAGTTTTATTGTCAAGTTTTTCAAGCATAACAGTAATGAATGTGACATTACTATCTGTAAAGCAGTGTTTACATGGGGAAACTTGGTCCACAGGAATTATGCCAGTAATCCATGCTTACCTGAAGTTTATTTACTTAGAAAGTATTCCTGCTTCTAAAAAAACTATTTACACTGCTTTTGCCTTTTAACACGTAAAAATTTAAGCTTCACATTTCTGCTTTTAAACCTCTGGGATTTCTGCACTGTAAGGATTCAGTGCATGTACAGTGAATTTACTGTAATAAAAGCAGGTGAGTTTTCTGGTAGGTTAACATTATGCAACAAACACTGTCAATAGAGTTTAACTTGTATAAAATTTATATTTAAGCAAAAAAAAACAATATTCTAACAGCAATATGTATTTAGCAAAAGTTCTGTACCTAAAACTTGCATATTTTATTCTCTTTGCATTTGTGCAGTTGCTTATTGCTGGTTTGTAAACATCCCATGAAAGTTTGATTACGTTCATACTTTATTTTTTGTTAATCATGCATGTCACAATTGATTGTTTTGTAAACAGTCTTCTAGGTTTTATTAGAGAGATAATTTACAAATCCTTTAAACCATATTGAATAACAGGACCTGATTGTG
This sequence comes from Ambastaia sidthimunki, assembly GCA_036877625.1. Classification (NCBI taxonomy): domain Eukaryota; kingdom Metazoa; phylum Chordata; class Actinopteri; order Cypriniformes; family Botiidae; genus Ambastaia; species Ambastaia sidthimunki. Next base: position 18,340 of record JAZGTK010006233.1, read on the forward strand.
AGTGCACACATCAGCAGAGTTGTGATGGATGTGAGTGAAGGCCAGGCACTAATCTATTTAAACTTTCATTAGTACAGAACACATTATTAGTCAAGCTGTTCCCATAATCCATTGCCATAATCTGGTAACATAAATCATATCTTACTCTGTCTTTTCCAATCAGCCACCATGGTTCTATCATCAACACATTTATTGTGAGGAGCAAATACATAAAAAAACAACAACTTAGAATTAGAATCACTTTCCGAATGGCCTACAATGGCCTGATCAGAACACGAAGCCTTGGAAAAGTAGGCTGTACTGTGGTAGGTATTAAGATGTAAACCTGGATATAAGCAGCATATTTTGACAAAATAGATTTTTTGCAAGTGACTTTATTATGTCCCCTAGGTTTTTTAGAAATATTTTTAGAAAAATAGAAATATATTTCCTTGGTTTTGACATTACAATTCATGCTGACAGAATACTTGCTAGTGATTAGTCTGGAATTGTATGCATTCTTGTGGTGCCACCAGCCAATCAGAACTGTCAATTTTGTGCAGCTTCAGAGTGACTAAAAGTGGCCAGATCAAAGATTTATTTTTCAGATGTCCTATGCTAGCTAAAGAACTTTCATTTAGAATAGGGCTGGTAATGGATAAAGTCCATGTATATATATTATATACATTAATATATATAGTATATATATTCATTTATTACAGATCTTCAGTGGATTTCTGTACCATTGGATGTAAGAATGTTGGCTAAGCACAATATAATCACACGTTTTAAGCAGCTAGTTTATGTAGTCAAAAAGTAGACATCACCATTGAAAGGGGTTAGTAATAAAAGGATACAGAATGTGAAAATCTGAGACTCTTTTAGATGAGAGATACCTGTGAAAAATGACAGTAAATCTGTAAGTATGAGAGGCAGTATGAATAAGGAGCTATTGCAGCGCGTTCTTTAACTTTTATGAGTCTCACCAGGTGATAGAGCAGCTCAAAAGCTTGACCTCGACACACTCCAACTTTCCCATGGCTACACACATACACACAGTCTAAACCAACTGCTGAAGTTTTATCAGTGTTATCAGTGTCTTATCCCCGGATGGGGTGTGAATCTTCGCTCATCTTCAACAGACTGTAAAACTACTTCTGAGCCATCAGTCAGACTATTTTTTAAAACACACAGAATCTTTGCCTTTTTTTCCTCTGTCTTTCTCATAGCCCAGCACTTACAACTTGCAACATCAGCCACACGTCTGAGCCATGAGTGATTTAAATAATACTCAAAGACCAGCATGCTCATTTTAAACTTGCACCGATACGCCCTAAGAGTGAGCTTAAAATAGTTTGTACTCATGATAATGAGGAGGTAAGGCAGGCATCAGAACATGAAGGCAGACTATAAATCATGACACAATATTTTGCTGACATGTCTCATCTCCACCAGCCTGGTGTGTATATTTCCTGTGAAATTCAGCAAATTTAATTTGCTGGAGGAGTTCAACTTGAACTAAGCTGCTTAGATTAATAAATGTATTTCCTATTTATTACTTTGGTTTCCTCTACAGCTGTTTACGGTGTAAGAGTGATCTGTGAGTGCATTTTAAAAGCACATACATTAATCTCTCTAGCTGTGTATAAATCTATTATCTTCCCATCAACACTGTATGGACTGTGTCTGCGTGTGTGTATGTGTGTGTGTGTGTGTGTATATTTCCTGTGTCATCTTTTCTTCCTCACAACTTCAATGGTTTTGAAGTTGCCCATGTGACAGTTCTTTTGATGACATAGACTCACACACAAACAAACAAACATAAACAGGATGTATACACACATTTGATTTCAGGATAAAATTCTGTCTGGCAATCAGGGGACTGCTAGTGTTTCTTTTCCTTTTTTAAACAGAGGAATCAATTTGAATTCCTTTCAGCTTTTTTATTCTCTTTGGTAATTGAAATTGCATGGTCCATAGACTGGTTTAATATTGTTCTTGAATCCCCCTGTATCCTGGCAGAGGCTTGCACACGTGTGTGTGTGTTCTTGTATTTCCAGCATTGTGGACCAAATGTCACCACACAAGTCATACACACTCACATTGTAGGGACTAGCCAGAAGTCCCCACAAGGGAAATTGATTATGAAACATACTAAATGATGTAAAAATGGCAAAAGGATTCAGTAATGGTTTAGGGTAGAGTGATATACAGTATAAAGGTTATTATGACTAAGGAAATTCCCCACAAAGCACAGAAACCTAATGTGTGTGTGTGTGTGTGTGTGTGTGTGTGTGTGTGTGTGAGAAATGTAACAGTTGAAATTTATTTTAGCTTGATTAACTTTAAATAAAGTTGCTATGCTATATATTTTTCTGCTATAAGCTCTAATGAGCATAATTACTTCAACTACAGTGATTTGCAATGAAATCATTAAGAGAGCTATGAGTTTATATTAAAGTGTGTGTTGTGTGTGTGTGTTTGTGTGTGTGTGTAGAGCTATTAGGTGCACTTTAAAACAAGGTCATGGCAAATTGTGCTGTCAAGTCTGAATTTGGTATAAAATAAATAAATAAGTAAATAAAGTTGCAACAAGGTGATTTTTGTGTGTGCAGCTATAATAGCAACAGTTAATTTATCATCAAGCAAATATTTTAATGAAATACATCCTTAATATATCTCTCACAAAAATACACACACACTCAAATAAGACATGCCAATTTATAAATACACAAGAGTGGAACACGCTAGTCATCATTATTATTGTTCCTGCATGTAAATGACCTTCCTTGGCATCT